>PVIR01000702.1:0-156202 GCA_004026965.1 Petromus typicus | reverse complement strand
CTTAAACAAATTTACAAAATTCATGAAAGAAATTTTTGATACATTCAAGAAAGCAATAAAACCTGGAAAAATACAGTGATAGATAAAAGTATGATTTTATGGTAAAGATGTCTATGTTTTTGCCAACATATGTAGGGAAATAGCACAGATATGGGAAAAAAATTAAATGAATTATGTTTGCCCATTGGATACACCTACATTTTACATATTTGTGCTGGAAAAAGTGCAAAACTTTTGTAGCATGGGCATTTTTATGATGTTTGGAAATTAATGAATGGCTTATTTTTTTGAGCACAGTACATCAGATGTAGATGGAACTACTCAAGAATGTACCTTTAGTGTGAGTACTTTTACAAAAATAAATGTATTTTTGCACCACAATATGGCCAAATTGAAATTTTTTTTACTAGTGCAAGCAAAGCCAAAGGGAAAATTGTGGTAAAACTCATAAACTTTGAAAACTGTTCTGATGTAAAATGTGTTAAACTGATAAAAAGACCATTTACATCTTAATGATTTGTAAAAATCATACATGTATTGTACATTGATTGGAAGAAAACCTGATCTTATCTTTGATTATAATAATAGAAAGGCACTGTTTCAGCATAGATGGACACTGGACATGAGCACAGATCCTTAAACAAAACATTAAAATAGTATACAAAATTGTAATCCAACTAATTTGTGGCACAGAAGTTATAAATGAATGTCATATACACCAGAAATGGAGTAACTGTAAGAGTTCTGTGTTAAAATTTTTGAGAAATAACTCTTGATAAACTATGAGCGAGGGAAGAAATACCACGGGAACAAATTACTCAAAAAAGATTCACTTCATAGAAGCTTATTTAGGAAAAGTAAGAAACACATGCAAGTGATGCAGAGAATGTTATCAAAAATTAGCTGGGCTATGGGAAAAAATGAGAATTAAGTTGTGTCTTATACTGGTACAAATCCCCATTGTGGAGAGCAATCATGATGTGTATATGTAGTGTACCAATAAAGAGTTCAATTAAAAAAATAAAAAAAATTATCTGAAAAACTGGTGCATCTGTGGCTGCAAAAAAAGCCAAACATATTATGATGTTTTGCATACATTGCACGTCAGCAGCCTTTATGTACAAAATATTTTAAAGAAACGCATGCAGGTAAATAAATTTCTTTTAATTTAATGCAATAAATGTTTATTATAAAAATTTTTAATTGTATGAATAGTATTAACTAATACTTATATTTGGGAAGCAGTTATTCAAATTCAAGCAATGAATGAGATTTGGTTTATTTAGAGACTTTTTATTAGTTTTATTAGCAAAAAGACCAATAAAAGTGATTACATGTGCATATACCACCAGTGGTTCAAGTGCCCAACTCAGGCCTATTCCACCAGTGGTTCACACTGGCAGGAACATGTTAATGGTACCATGTCTTCTACTGTAATACATTTAAAAATTTAAACATTCATCATATCTTTCAATTATACCTCATTATTCACAATCATTTCAAATCACACTAAACTCTTTGAATGGGTTATCTCATTTCCTCCTCAAATTTATCCTTTCAGGGATTAGTACAGTTATAGATATTTCTAGGCTCTAGAAAGAGATGAATAAAGTCTACTCCTTAAGAATAAGGCATTCATAGCCGGGGATTTAGCTCAGTAGTTCCGGTGCCTGTCTTGCAAACGCAAGGACCCGGGGTCGATTCCCCAGTAACTACATACAGTACTTGGTGTGGAAACTCACTCCAGCAGCAACCAGTACCACATACCAGTGCCGGACGTGGTGGCTCATGCCTGTAATCCCAGCCCTAGGGAGGCAGAGGCAGGAGGATTGCTGTGATGTGAGTTTGAGCCTGAGCTCAGGGCCAGCCTGACCTACAAAGCGAGACCCTGTCTCAAAAAAAAAAAAAAAAGCAAAAAAACAAAACAAAAGAGAATAAGGAATTTATAACCTAAAGCAAATCCAAGAAAACAAAACAATTACTAGAGGGTAACAAGTTAACTTTGTTTTAAAATAATTTAGAGAAATACCTAATGCCAAGAGGCATCACAGAAACACAGCACACCAGAGGGAAAAAAGAGCATACATGAAGGTTCAGAAGTGGTGAATGAGCACATTTTCAAGCAATCTTAAATCAAGGAAGCTAAGCAGAGGTAAAACTACATATATATGATGTTCTAGAGCCCCTGCTCTTGAGATATGTCTTGGAGGATTTTTTTTTTAATCTTTATTGGTACATTAAATATACACATCATGATTGCACTCCATAATGGGGATTTGTACCAGTATAAGACACAACTTAATTCTCATTTTTTCCCATAGCCTTGGAGAATTTTTTAATCTTGAAAGCATGAGGAATCACTAAACTGTTGACAGTTCCAAAAGAGTGTCCTAGCAGCTATCCAGGATGCTGGAAAGTGGAAAGTCAAAACTGTAATTGGAGGGACCCTTTAAGAGTTGGTTGAATGCTGGGGATTTAGCTCAGTGGTTCTGGCGCCTGCCTTGCCAGCATAAGGGCCTGGGTTCAATCCCGGCAACCACTTACAACAATGCCAGGCGGGGAGGCAGAGGCAGGAGGATTACTGAGTTCCAAGCTGAGTTCAGGACCAGCCTGCACTATAAAGCAAGACCCTGTCTCAAAAAACTAAAAAAAAAAAAGTTTGCTAAAAAATAAAGATAGAGCTGGGGATAGAGCTCAGGGGTGGATGCTTGCCTGGCCTCTTGGGTTTGATCTCTAGCAATGCTAAAAAAGAAAGAATCAAAGAAGGGAAAGAAGAAATAAGGCAAAAGAAAGAAACAGATTGTATGAATTGTGACCAAAGGGATGAAAAAATAAGTTTTTCAGAGAATTTAAGAATATAGAGAAGAGGCCAAATGACAGCCACATCGTTCATCTTGTGTCTGTGGGAAGAATGACATTTATTTAGAGAGTTGTTTTAAGAAGGTAAATGGATAAATCTTAAAAATGACTGAGTTTGAAAGAAATGAAGGGCAATAGAATATACTTCCCCAAAATATCATACTTTGGCATACAGATTATTTTTAGGTAAAGACACTTTACAAATAGTAGATGCACTAAGGGCATTCTGACTTTTTCTTCCTGAAAGCCTACTGAATACTTCCCGCACCAGAAGGAAGACATTCTTAGCACCAGAGACATGGGCATTGGATGCACAGAAAAAATTACCAACAAACCTTAGTAAACTAACCTTTAAATTCAGAGTCACTTTTCTCCAACGGACTGCCACGTCCTAACCATGTTTGGCTTACAATGTTTTCCATTATTTACCATGTGATGTCTAACTTCATTTATGAGCTTGTGGTCCTAATTGCTTTGAGTCTTTGTTCTTCTTGTGAGTGCTCCCATGTACATATAAAAATTACTAAATAAAATTTCCCTGTCTTTCTGCTATTAACCTGCTTTTGGTATTTTAATTTATGGTGCCACAAGTGGAAACCTGTGAGAGGCAGAGGTAAGTTTTTGCCTCTTCTGTGGTGCTCGTGGGGCACACAGATGGAATTACAGAAAAGGCAGACAGATATGAGAGCTAAAGCGCTGGAGAACAACAAGCCATCAAGCAACAGGCTATGTGCAGTGCCATGGCCCTGGAAGGGTCTGTACAGAAGAGAGAGCAAGATGGCAGCACTCAGGGCATTATGTGATTCTGTGTTTACTTTTTTAAAAATATCCATTTTCAAAGCTGGAATTTGAGCCAGATAGTCAGGCCTTACATATTATGTTATGCTGATAAACATGTTAGAGAAACATTATTTTTATATATACATAATTATTTTTAAAATTTTCTGTATAGTAATATTCAGAAAAATGTTGGTATTTCTAGATATAATTTACCATAAATACTATATTTTATAACAATAAAACATATAAGAAAAAAGGGCATGTAATACACATTAGACCTAAAGGTAACCACTACTCACATTTTAGTTACTTCCTTCCAGCCCTTCCTCAATAACCCTCCATTTGTCTCTGAACATGCACTGCTCAGCCTACTCTGTAAAATTTGAGGTAACTATTTCCTCATTATTCAAATCCTTTCCTATCATTGTATTAATGGCTACAATATTTCACCAATGACTGGGGGATGAACTTTTCTGTTGTTCTAATTTTATTGTTTTTATAAAAATATTGCAATGAACATATTTGTAGTTCTCCCCATAAGTAATTTAAAATTCTCTGAAGACAAATTCACAGACAATAATTTAAAAATTATATATAGTTAGACTGCATTGATAAAAATTGTAAGTGAAACCTAAGTGCTAATTTTTTTAAGAAATAACTTCCGTGACATATTAATTTTAACAAATTATTTACAAAACTACAAAGTCAATAAACTTCCAAATGAACAGAAATATAGTTAAAAGACAAAGAGCTTCTTAATTGAAGCAGTTATCTTTAAAAACTGTAACAATAATGTGATTTTTGCCTGAACTTTCATCTTTTAAAGTCATGTTTAACATATGCTCAAATACCATGCATGAGACTTTTGAAAAACAATTTAACACTTCATGTAATTCTAGAAGTCTCCTTAGCTGTTGCAGTATTTCATACTTAATCAGAAAGTAACACTGAAAACTAACAATAAAAAATCCTAACAAAAACAAAAGCCCTGTTACTTCTATGACTGTTTGGTAAGTTATCTAGCTTACAAAAATTTTTCCTTCCAAAAGTGAAAAACAAAATAAAAATACATACATACCAAAATACTTCCTCAAATCCAAACATATTTTTCCATGTCAATTTTATTTTCTAATCACAGTGGGAGGATGGTAAATTATAATACACATCACCAATAACACTTGAAATATCAACTGCTTCTGACCATAATTGATAACCTATGCCAATAGTACACTCTTTTACAATCCAAGTTCAAAAGGTTAATTATGGCCTGGCCACAGGCTCTTCCGGAAACCTGAAACTGATCGCTAGATGCCTTTCTAATGAAGACGTACTGCATGTATTATAGGAATGTACTGACAAGTGATTGGGACCGCCAACATCAATGCAGCAAGCAAGCAAGCATTAACCTTCACCACGTCAATTTAACTGTCATTCTCACAGTCTATATTCCACCAGGTCCTTTTATTCTGTGAGAAAGAAAGCATCTGATAACCATACTTCCCTTGTGAAAGTAAGATTTCCTTTTTCATTTAAGTGAATACAGGAATCAATAGTAGTAAGTCAATTCAAACTATATTATGAATTAATACCCAGGATAAAAAGAAATTACAGTGATGCTAAGAGTTATAATTTTTCACCAAAATCTTTAATCTGCATGTAGATTTACTGTTCAGTGCATGGGGTATTACAAAAGTATTAGCATCTTTTTCTTCTGAAAGGCACTTCTGTTTAACAGTTGTTTAGACTTGGTTATAGTCCACTTATACTACACTTGTTTTCTGCATTACAGGCCACAAAAAGAAAATGTCAGGTTGATTTATAAGCATCAATTCATAAAAAGTAATTTGGGATGGTATATGGTTTGTATGAAGTTCTTATTGCCAGTCTGAGGAAGGATAAGAACTAGGAATACTCTAGAATACAGTTGCAGGGACTAAACTATCTTCAAGATTGCATAACACACATGAAAAATTGGCAACAAAATCATTTTGATGGTGAACCTACAAGAGAAGAGTGGTATAATGAAATAGCATTTCCTAGGAAAACCTTGAGACTAATGACACAGCCATCTGCCATAAGAAATTTGTAAGCATCAATGAAGAAAATAAAATAGAATTTAAAAAAAAGAAAATGACAAGATGCAGAAGCAAAATGCAATCCAAGTCTAAAAGAAAATGAGATAGAAGAAATTAAAAATCACCCACTTGATTTTTCTGAGATGATAGAAGCAGAAGTAAGGAAAAAAAAATCATTCTTTATGGCTTAAAGGGAGACTGGATAAAGATGTGGGTTTAAAAAAAAATAAAATGGAGTATTACTTAGCCATAAAGAATGGTAAATTAGTTAACTGGATGCAACTTGAGGCCATTCTAATAAAACAGGATACAGATTTATAAATACCATATTGTTTCTCCAGTGTGATAAACTGAAGGTGTAAATGAGATTTAAAATGTGTAATAGATTTTGTGAAATAGGAAGAAAATGCTCAAAGGGAAAGGGAGACTGGGTGGGGCAGGGAAAGCAAAGAAGGAGAAAAAAAATTTGATGTAAAAAGAAAAAAATGGAAATAAAGCTTATGTAAATAAGAGGTTGGGGTGAAGGGAGGATAGGGAATGGAAAAAGTGAGAATAAGATAAATCATGTACAGGTACAAATTTTCAATTAGGAATGTGGTTATAATGTATATCTAAAATGTATCCAAAAATTCAGTTTGTTAAAAAATAAAGTAGAAAAAAAAATAAACTAGCTCATTCTCATAGACAGTAAGTATAACTTTAGGTAATAAATATATTTTCAGTTAAAAAAATACATGAGGTTATAAAGAAAATAATCTCTCAGATAAAAAGAAGTGAAGGTAAAATCCAGGCGTGGGTGGATCAAGTAAGCTGCACGTTTGTCTCCTGGCACACAGAGAGAATAACAAAGGTGTGAGCACACCCGACTCCCTGTGTTGAAACTGGCTTAAGACCACCTGAAGTTCAGCCCTGCCTGTTTGGTCATCATTCCTTTTCCCTTGGCTAAAATCATGCAACCAATCCATAGCCACCCTGTATAACTGCCCGCTTCTCCGCATGCTTCAACCTACCTGCAACTGATCCATATGGTTACTCCCTCTGCTATTTGCTTTATAAGTGTGTGCACTGCTTACTAAAAGTGGAAATGTTCCTTGAAACCTTCTCCAGGGACTACATGGTGACTCCGAGACCTCATTCTCTCAGCCTCCAGCCAAAACCTGTTTCCTCAACAACCTTGAGATGATAACAAAGAAGTGATGATCAAAATGAAAGACATGCTCAGTGAATCTCGAGTAAATACAGACAAAAAGAGGAGGTAAGAAAATGATGGAAAATATGAATGCCCAACATAGGAAAGGAATAGAATTCTTGAATAGTTTCAAGCAGATATCAAGGACACACAATTCCATCAAAATATACAGAACAGATTAAATAAAGGTGAAGAAAGAACTGAACTAGAACACAGGCTAGCAGTTAAAGTGGCAAGGGACCATGAAAAATCAATCCAATAATTGCAAGATGATGCAAAGAAGAATAATATTAGATTGACTGGGACCAGTGAGACAGTTGGAGATAGTACAAAAGCCATACGAAACTATTCAAGTAAGTATTGGTAGAAAAATTCCCAAACATGGAAAAAGAATTTGACATGCAAATAAGCAAAGCATATGGAACTCCAATGAGTCATGACCAAAATAAATCTATACCAAGGAATATAATTATCAAGATCCCACAAATTCAGCACATTAACAGAATATTAAAAGCTATGAAGAAAAATAAATAAATCACCTACAAAAGAAAGCCCATCAAAATTACAGCAGACAACACAAACCAAGTCAAGGAGAGCTTGGGGTAAAGTATTGCAGGTTCTAAAAGAAAACAGCTTCCAATCCAGGTTAATGTATTTAGAAAACTTTCAAATTCAAGAGAGAAATAAGATGCTTACATGACAAAGAACAACTGACGAGACCAGTTCCTCAAAATGCCCTGAAGGATATTTTAGAATAAGATAATGAAGACTAAAACTTCAAGAACATCATTAGAAATAAGCCACCAGGCAAAGAAAGCAATGAAACAGAGGGAAAAGACAGGGAACCAATAGCAGGACAGTAAAATGACAAGGACACACCAATATATTGCAGTTATAACCATCAATGCAAATGGGTTCAACTCATTAATAAAAAAAAATAGGCTGGCAGAATGACTACAGAAACAAGATTCAAAAATTTGCATCATACAAGAAACAACATCAGAATACACATTCTTCTCAGCTGCACATGAGACATTCTCTAAAAGAGAACACAAAGTAGCCCACAAAAGAGTAAATGATAATGCCAATATAACATACTGGAGTTTATAGCAGTAAATTCTCACATCAAGAAAACAGAACAAGCTCAAATGAACAACCTAACACTGAACCTCAAATGAACAAAAAAAGAACAAATCAAGCCCAAAGCTTCTACAAGGGAGGAAATTATATTGATCAGATCAGAAATTAATTTAACTGAGACTAATAAACAATACAAAGAATCAATAGTTGAAGAGTTGGTTCTTTAAAAGACTAAATAAAATTGATAAACCCTTAGTCAATCTTATCCAAAAAAAGGAAAAAAAAAAGACTCCAATTTATGTAATTAGGAATGAAGAGGGTAAAATCATGATGGAAATTTAGATCATCAACACCAACTTTGAGAACCTGTACTCTAATAAGTTAGAAAATATTGAACAAATAAACAGATTCCTGGATACATATGAATTATCAAAGCTGAATCCTGTAGATATAAAATAAAAATTCTAAATTACCCAGAATCAGTCAATAAAATTGAAAATGTAATTAAAAACCTACCAACAAAGAAAACCCCAGACTCTGATAGATTCACTGCTGAATTCTATAAGAAATGCGGCGATCTAATGCTACTACTTTTCAGATTCCTCAATGAAATTGAAAGGAAAGCAATGTTCCCAAAATCATTCCTGGAAGCAAATATTACCCTGATACTCAAACCAGAGAAAGACTCAAGGAAAAAGAATTACGACCAACATCCCTAATGAAAACAGATGCAAAATTTTTCATTAAGATACTGGCAAACAGAATGAAGCAAATCATCAAGATTATATACTGTGACCAACTAGGATTCATCCTCATTAAAGTGTGATTTCTTATCCTATTCATCTTTACATTTTCTGAAGATTTTACCTTATTAAAGAAAATCTCTCTGGATCTATTGTGTACTATTTTTTAAAAAAAATCAATGCTACCATCAGCAGTCCAATTTTGCACATTTTATCCTACTTAGCGGCATATGTCACTTAGATATTCATTGCCTAAGAAGCAAACAACTTCAACATCTTAACCATTTTCCTTTGCATATTTTGTCTCACTTCACTCCTCTTGCCAATAACAGAATCTTCAACTCAATGACATCATTAGTGATTCTACTAGAAATCATTTTTGATTGAAGAAAAGCATAATTTAATAAACACGGTATGCCAACATTTAGTCTCTTTCCCCAAATAATGAAAGTTCATTAACACTTTATAATCCCAAAGCACAAAAAGTTTTATGAGTAAATTCTTTTTACATGTACTTTAGATTATTTAATATGTTCTTCACATAATCCATTGATAGAGAAAGGGCATTAGTATGTCCAGCTGCACTGAAGAAACCAAGGATCAGAAGGCTGATGACCTTCCAACCATTACTGGACTATTAAAATGCTTCTGAATTTCCATGCATTTGTTTTTTATCATCAACAATGGATTGGCTTTGGTAGGTTATTAACATAATATTAGATGGAGAGGACTGTGCATTCTTTTTATTCAGTTTCTTTAAAGAAGACAATGTCCTATGTACACAGACTCCAAGGGGACAAAACAGAAAGAACCACACAGCCGTGTGAAGGCTGTGCACCTCTCTGTTTCTGTCATAGCCTTCTCTTCCCCACGAACCAGCCTAAACACGATTAAGGTCATGACACCAATTACAGTTAGAGAAGAGAAAATGAAGATGATAGGAGAGTAAAGCAACCAAGCCCTGTGGCATTATGAACTATTCAACGAGAAAGGATCTGGAACTCATGCAGATGCCATATTAGAGGTTAAGAGAGTCTAAAAAATTAAAGAAAAGTAAAACTCAAAGAAATTTTTATAGAAAAAGAGAATATAAAGACAAGATACTGAAAATTTGCCAGTGAAGTCAATCAGATACTATCATACATCAAAACAGTAATTCTTCTAAAATCCCTTTATACAGAAAAAGCACAGTTTGAAAGATCAAAAGAATCAGTGACAGGAGATGAGACAGACAAGAACAGTAAAATATTCAGTGCTTCCAGATTAAAATGAAATCTTTTTGCTCCGAGAAACAAAAGAAAACATTTACAGTTATTCAAAGGATCTGTTTCTAAGGAATAGAAATGCTGGGAGTATTCACAAAGGACACAAACACCTTCAGGTGCACAGATCTATTATGTAAGATAATTATGGTGATGGGAGTGATGAGGATGATAGTAAATAAAAGACCACAAGTAGTGGCACACACCTATAATCCTAGCACTCAGGAGGCGGAGACAGGAGGATTATGAGTTCAATACCAGCCTAAACTACATAGTGAGGCTATCTCATAGCAACAACAAAAATAAGTAAAAGGTTCAATTTACAGAAGTATTTACAAAATCCCACACACTGTGCACTTCAGAGATGTAGCCACAATGCTCTTAATAGGTTTGCAACAAAAAGTATCACTGGTTTTATTTTGACTAGACAAAATGTGAGCTTCAAGTAGGTTAATCTAGAACACGTCTAAGGCATTAAATCTCTTATCACTTAACACATACAAAGTCACACGTCTGCTGCCACCATTGATATTTCATGTAAGGGCTATTATCTTCCACTGAACAAATAAAAGTACAAACCTTTCCCACAGTTAGTTGGGTCTTTCATTCTTGATCTGTTTCAGAAACCGAGTTTCATTTTAATGCAACTATATTGGTGCAGAGTTGACATGTCAAGGTGTACTTTACACTGATAAACTACACTTCCAAGGGAACAGATGTCACTCCTTTAGTCCTCCCCACTTAAAGATTCTTTTTTAAATTGATAAAATAACATTAGTTATTACTGATAGTGCAGATTACAGTAGGTTGGCACAATGTTCAGTATTTTGTATATGTTACCTCAATTAATGGGGATCCAGGTCCATTTAATTACAAAGCCAGGGATCTTTCCAACACATCGTCTTGGCTCAAGCTCAGGTTTGGTTTAGTCACCACTGCCCAAAGCACTGAATTAGACTGACACAGATAGGGGATTACTGCTACAAGTAAAAAAAGAGTGTGACATAAACACACTTAATGTGGTTACTCTGTCAGACTGGATAAAACCTAAACTGAAAATAAGTGAGAAATTTCTAGTTATTTAAATGCATTTAACTGTTTAGCACTCTTATAGCAGCAATTTTGACTATATTTGTCCTTGAAAATACAGTACAATAGTGACAGATAACAGGTGCTAAGTCCTCCTCTTAGATAACCTATCACATATAACTGGACTGTTGGTATTTTTCTTCTAGGAGACAGGGGGACATTATGAAAGCATTTTAAAATTAACAATTTAGCTATTATACTAATGTGTGGTTTTTCTGTAATCATTAACTTAATAAACAACTGACTGTCCAGTATGTGGTTATTAGTATTAAACACTGGAGGACACTGGAGGCAGGTAAAAAACATTAATAAAGGAGAGCTTCTAACCTCAAGTAGCTTACAGTTCACAGGAGACAAAGACATATATAAAAAGATATTATCCATGATATGTAGACAATGTTATTTGTATCTTTTCTAACAAATCTGAGGTAGTTGGGAGCTCAGATCCGAGGACTCTGATGTTGGTAGAAAATGGAGGCAGCAGGAAGCTGACTTTGTCACAACTCGTATTTTCACAAATGTACGGATGATAGTACATGTTATACAGATACATTCAATTGTGCATGAATACTCATTGTATATGAAACATTTCTTCATTTTCTATCTTTCCACAGCCTCATAAGCCTTTTTTATTGTTTATTTTTTATATTTTTTTAGGTAAGATCATATTGTGAATTCAAGCTGGCCTTGAACTCACTCTGTTGCCCATTTCCTCAATTGTACATGAATACTCATTGCATATGAAATCCATACTGAACAAAACTTTAGTGAGCTTTCATGATATGCCAAGTACTGGGCTTAAGGACTGAAGATCAAAAGTGAGTAACAACTTTTCTGAGGATGGAATATGCTTTTATTAGAGTGAAGCGAGGCTCCCTAGTTTTGTCAGGGGCTGGATGGACTTCAGAAAGTTCATGCCATTATGGTATGAGAAAAAAATGTCTCAGGAAAAATACATAGAGGTATAAATATTGTTAATCTCTCTTCGTTGAGATTTTCTCCAGCAAGACAGGACCTTGGGAATAATCCAGGCTCAGCTCTTCTTTTATAAATAAGATCTAATTGGGGTGAGGTCACCTAGGCAACTGGAGGCTTATCCTAGTAACGGTGGAAAGGAGACTCAATAAAGCCCCTTTCTCAGTGTTTAACTGTGACACTATTATGAAAGGGGACTACATATTATAGGAGTAAACATGACACAGATCATCAGTCAAATATCAAGAACAGTTTTGCCTTAAGAATCACTACAACAGAATTAACTTACATAGCCATGGATACCATCTGGCCAAATATTTTTAGAGCCTCAACATAATTTGAAACATCCTTTATAATATTACTGTAAGTTTTCTAAATGCCAAATGTTAAGCTTAAAAAGTAAAGCCAAAAGTAAGTGAGAATTCTCAGAACTTAAAAAGTTCATTTCAGTGCATAGGAGAAACATGTAAATGAGCAATATCATGCTACAATAAAAGAATGTATAAAAAACCATAACAAGAGAAAGAATAATTCCAATTGTTTTAGAAATTAACTTCAATCTTTGTATGATTTATCACACATTAAATCATTTTGGGATATGAAATGATTTTAAATATCTCAAGAAATAATCAAATTTAAATCTCACTAAGAGGAAATGTGTTCTTTTAAAATTATTACTATTTATAATGTATAATGGTTATGTTCATTATAGGGAGTAGGCACATGGACCTAACACATCTTCTTTTTATTTTCCTTCCATCCTCTTTCTTCTCCCTCCCTCCTCTGAAGATCCCTTTCCCATTTATTGAGGGTTTATTTCCTTATTCCCTATTGGCTAGCTATTCTTTGGTTCTGTCCATTATTAATACTTTGGGTTTGCCATGTAAAAGAAGACATACAATATTTAAGCTCGGTCTGACTAACTTTACTTAGAATAATAGTCTCAAGGTGCATCCATTTCACTACAAATGACTCAAATTTACCAATCTTTATGGCAAAGTAGTACTCTACTGCATAAATATACTTTATTTATGCTTTTATCACTTGATGGACATATAGGCTGCTTGCAAATTTAGCTATTATGAATTGTGCTACTACAAACAGGGTTATGAATGTATCACTGTAATGTGATGTCTTTAACTCTTCCAGGAAGATATGTAGGAGGGTCAAATGAAATTTTTAGTTTTAAACCTTTCAGGAAATACCATACTAACTTCCACAGTAGTTGTACTAGTTTACATTCTTACTAACAATGTAGAAGAGTGCTTTTCTCCCACAGCCTTACCACACTTTTTTATTGTTTATTTTTTATTCCTTTTTAGGAAAGGTCACACTATGAATTCCATGCTGGCCTTGAACTCACTGTCACCCATGCTGATGATCCTCCTTCCTCAGCTTCTTGAGAGCTAGGATTACAGGCATACACTACCATAATGAGCTTCTTTGATTTTATTTTTTTAATGACTTTTCTGAGAGTAACTGGGGAATCTCAGTGTTGAGTTCGTATTTCTCTGATGACCACTGATGTTGAGCATTTTTTTCCATGTATTTATTGGTAATTTGTATTATTTCCTCTAAGAAGTGTCTACTCATTTCAGTTGCTCATTTTTTGATTGGGTCTTTTATTTTAGGGAACCTGATTTTTCTTTGGTTTTTGAGACTGGGTCTTGTTTTGTAGGTCAGGTTGGCCTTGAACTCACTATGTCGCCCAGACAATACTTGGATTCACAGCAATCCTCCTGGTTCCTGCGTGCTGGGATTACAGGTGTGAGCCATCATACCTGGCTTTGTGGTATGTGGTACTGATTGCTGGTGGGTGTGCATCATCACACCTGGCATCATTGTATGTGATTACTGGGGATTGAACTAGGGACCTTGTCATTGCAAGGCAGGAGCCAGAACTCTGGGAATCGGATTTTTTTTGAGGTATTTATATATTCTAAATATTAGTTCTCTGCTCAACGAGTATGTGGATATGTGATATTGATTGCTGGTGGGCATGAGTCTCCACGCCCAGTATTATGTGTGTGGTTACCAGGGATCAAATCCAGGTCCTTGTGCTTGCAAGGCAGGTGCCGGAACCACTGAGCTAACTCTCTGGCCCTCTGTTTGACATCTTTTGAAGAACACTATTTCTCTGGCAAATTTGTCATTCACGTTCAAAATGCTCTGATTAGTTCTTTAAATTTTTATCTGTCTCTTTTCAAAATATACTTATTTATTAATTCCATTATCTGTTTCATTCTATTATCTTTAAACTTGACATGTTCCTTTGCTTCTTGTTTCATCATTTTGTATAATTTGGCAATTTGGTGCTTGATTTCCTCTTCACTGACACCCCTTTGATCTGATTTCTGCAGTGTTGGGAGTTTTTATAGGTATTCTTTAAATTAATTTGTGTGGGTGTATGTGTATGTGAATTGTGTGTTGAATGATAAAGACAAATACAGTGGAGAAACTTTATTGTTGGTATTAAGATGTCTTTAGTAAGATTTTGCTTTTCAGTGACACAGTTTTGGCTTTATTTATCAAGCAATATTATCTACCATTTGAACCTATTTAGTATGAGTGACTGGCCTCAGTCATCACTGTATGATAAAGAGAGGATTTCTACTGGTTGTAACAGCACCAACAGATCCAATCATATATATCAATCATGAACATTGAAACTTGTTTTGTTAGTTTCACTTTTTTATCAATGTCCCTTAGAGACAATATAATATGTGGTTGGTCTGGGATGTGAAGGGTAGGGGGGAAGGAAAGAAAGAGGAAAAAGAAGGGGAATAAGTCAATAAGAGAGGGAAGAGATGTTATCGGTTGATAAATAGGAAGTTTGGACTCTATTAGAATTAATTTTAAAGCTGGAGTAAGGGGGCAGCTTGAGAGACTATTTTGGAGGCAGGAAGAGGGATACAGAGAGAAAGAAGTATAGATAGAGACTGAGTGAAGTTGTAAGACCATCAGAACCTATTAATGTGTTTGTAGTTAGTTTTGTTTGGATTCTCTAAGCACACTTTCATTAATGATCACATTAATGTGCCACCGAATGGTACTGTTTAAGTCAAAACACTGGTTAATGCTTATTCTTTTCTGCACATATAGAAGTACCTGTTATATGTATATTATGAAAGGTAGAGAACAGAAGAAAAATGATGAAGAAAAACAGTTGAAAAGAAAGTTATAAAATAAAGAGATGAATGTAGAGAGCAGGAAAAGGGGGGGTCTTAAAATATAAAATAAAGTAAAAATTTAAAAATATACTAATAAAGGAGAACTAGGGGGAGAAAAAGAACGAAGAAAATAAAGAACAAACTGAACAAAGAAAACAAACAAAACACTTCTGCACAGTTGTCATACATTAACCCGCATCATTTCCACTTTCCTTTCCATGGGAATCAGCTTGATTGTGAGCAGCCAGTTTTCCCTCTGAAGACTGCCCGACTAGAAGCGCAGAGGGTTCCTGATCTTTCTGCACCTGCCTCTGGGCAGTAAGCTGTACTCCAACTACAGCGGACTTCTTTTTCCTCTCTAAAGATCCAATTGCCTCAGTCAGTTTGGGAAGATGTGAATGTGGTGTAGTTTGTCCAACATCTGGTTCTCATTTGACTTTTTCTGCACTGCTAAGCACTTGTCTCCATGTCTTCCCCTCCACAGGCTTTCAATGCCTAGCATAATATCAGAAGCCCTCCACCTGGTCTATCTCTTCACCTGTAGTCATCTTTCTTTTTCTCAGTGAAGCCAGGAATAGGAGAATCTAGACAGACAGGACACACATCCTGAATAGTTAACTTAAACTAAAAGTCAGGGCTTAAGTGCCTACTACAGGGTCTTTTGTACATCATGTTCAAGATCAGTGTAAACGTTGAACTAAAGGTAGATGAGATCACCATTTTATCTAAGATGCACACATTCTGCACATACTCTTCTTCAGTGAGACTACCTGTTCATCTTCTACACACAATTGGAACTGTTTCCTATAAACTTAGGAACTACCTATTCCAATCAATTAATTTAGCTTTTATTAAACTCAGAATTAGTCACCATGTGCCTAAAAGCTTTAGCATCTAATGAATACAACTGACTAACAAATCATTCTCTTACTCATACCTTTAGAAAGCCTGCAAATAACAATACATTTTCTCAAATAAAAAATAAAAAATCTGCTTGAGGTGAGCACAAGTCAGGTAAGCAATATACTGGTAGTATTGCCAGTTGAAAGAAGACCACTTGATATTAGATAAACACCTTTTAGGGAGAAAGGAAGGAATACCTAGTAATGCTATAGTAAAATCTTAATTAAAAGTATGCTAAAGAGGGCCAGGGATTTAGCTCAGTGGTTCTAGTGCCTGTCTTGCAAGCACAACGGCCTGGGTTCAATCCCTGGCAATCACATACACCAATATTGGGCATAGAGACTCATGCCCACCACCAATCAGTACCACATACCACAGTGCTGGGTGCAGTGTCTCAAGCCTGTAATCCCTTTATTCAGGAGGCACAGGTAGGAGGATTGCTGGATATGAGTTTGAGGCTGAGCTCAGGGCCAAACTGAACTACAAAGCAAGACCTTGTCTCAAAAAGAAAAAAAAAAGTATGATATAGAAAAAGATGACGTCAAATTACAAACTTAAAGAGCCATAGAATTCGAGTTAGAATTCTTAGATCATTTATTTCAGTTTTAAATAAAAAAATGGAGGATGACAAACATTAAGTGACTTCCACAACTAATAAAAAGTCAAGAAAGACACCAATCATTTATATTTTAATTGGTATTATAATAACTTGTACTTCCTGTTTCCTTCATAAGCATTCCAATTAACTAAAGTGATACATCCTTAAATCTAAAATGATATCAAATTAAGAGTGAGAAAACTTTTATCAGTATATACTCCATATTAATTATCACACAACTGAGTTGATATTAGTAGTGTGAATTACAAAAAATATTTCCAAATCCTAAAATAAGTATATTATTTTTCAAACGGTAACAGCTGTAGAGGGGTATGTAAGAAGTAGTTAAAGAGCTGGAAAGGCAACTGTACTATGTCAAGTTACCATGTTTTAAAGAATTTTGAACAGAATTATTTTTAGCACACAATCTACACCTTAAAACAAAGGACAGTGTTTGACATGTTCAGTTAATTATCTGAACACCTATATCAGATTGTAAATATACTCAAAATATTCTATCAATCTAATATCTCATAAATCATTCATAAAAAACAAATCTGCAAAGCACGTTGGGAAGAGTCCTCAGACTATTTGCCTTTATTCAATGATCCTGGTGTAGCTCTGATTGTTTTATTAAATGATGTGGAGACCTGTCAGTAAGTTAGTTTTACTGAGGAGCGGAAAAGAGGAAAGAGAGAGAGTAAGAAGTACTACCGCTAAAAACAAAGAGTCATAGGGAAAATATCTATAGTGCCTGGCCTCAGAGATATAGTTTGACGAGTAGTAAAAGCATAAGCTTTGAATTTAGATCCATATTTCAAACACCACTTCTATCACTAGTCAAATGAACTTAGACAAGAGCCTCTGGGCCTCAATTTCATAATCTACACAATGGAGTCATATCGTCTACCTTAACATATTGCAGAAGCAATGTCCAGTACAATAGAGGTTCTCAATATAAAAAAAGAATATAAAAGCTATTATAGTTTTGTTGAAGAAAAAGTTTGGCATATAAATTACACTTAAGACTAGAACAAAATTGTGAGGTATGGCCTTCTTTTTTCATACAAAAATGCCCCAAAAGGCTCTATATTACCATGGCTAGTCATATACAATTTTTGCCTTATAATAATGATGAAGAGTGTTCTATGCAGAATGGTCTATTTGCAGCAGCGATTCATTGCATACATGGAAAAAATTGCTGACATGTTGAGAAGATATTTTCCCGTAAAAGGTTGAAGTCCTTAAGCAGCAAAAAACACCAACGTCTATCATCTTTAAGCCCTATTGATTTCTGGTGAAGATTTAAAAGGCTGTTTACTTATTTCCCATCATTTCTGTCAGAGCTGTAACAGTTCTCTTCCCACTGAATAAACCTCTCATGATCCTCCTGGTGATTAAGGTCAGACAAAATGTCAAACTCCTAATGCTAAGTGCTTTCACATTAAAAATTCATATCAAATCACCAAGTAAAATCCAAACAAGAAGTCAGACATGTAAACAGTTCAAAAGGGGGGAAGGTTTGCAGTGACCATTACAGAATATAAGAACACTGTAGATGTGAAGGGGAAAAAAAAAGGCCTGCCAGCAGGTCAGACAGAACATTTCTCCCTGCTCTTGCATCTTCACTGTCATATCCTGTTTCACAATTTGTAGGCAGGCCATGCTGGGTTCAGGTAGAGGTGGAATGGGGAAGAAAATGTCACCTGTGTCATTCCAGATCACTAACAGCCATTTGGTTCTACATTTTCAGCAGATCTTTTGTTTTAAAGGTATGCAGGGGTGGAGGAAGTTCCATTTGGCCAATGTGGGCCTGAGTGTTTTGCAGTGGTCTCTAACCTCATCTGGGTCCTCACAAATACTTGCCATCTTCACTGCTTAATTCCTGTTCATTTTTGTAGACTTCCCTGAGGTTGCTGCCCTAAAGTTCCCCCTTTCTCCACTGCTCTCTCATTCCAGCCTGATGCCCTTTATTTTCAAGGAAGAACTGCTTCCCAACTTGGCTAAGATGATCAGGGCTGACTCTCTATTTCTCCTCTGATTTTCTTCTATCACCTATTATAAGCATAAACAAATAAATATCCTTTGGGATGATATTACTCTCTTCACAAACTACTGTCTTTTTTCTCTCCTTCCTCTTCTATCTCAAACAACAGTTTGAACTGAAGCTGAGGCCCAGCATTCAAAGCTGCCAAGAGATTTATAAGAAAGCAAGCTGTCCTACAGTGGAGATCAGTCTGAATGGGGAAACAGACATGAACGAAACAATGACAGTGAATATCTTACAGTTTAATACTTTCTTTGAAGCCATTATTCAAGGCATTCCTTAATAAATGTGGAAAAAAAGCTTAATACCTTTTTCTGGGGAAATTTCTAAAAGTTTCTGAACCTTATCCACTGAAAAATATTTACGATCTAAAGCAGTTAAATGAATTTCTGCCTGTGCCAAAATAAGAAAATATTGTATTACAAATCTATGTATCAGATAATGTTTTATTTATTTCTTTAACTTTACAAATGTGATTTGTATTAGTTTATAATATTGTGTACTATATGAATATATCCCTATAGAAGGTGCTCTCTCAGAATATATGTTTTCAACCATACGGATTGTCTTTAATTAGATGTAGATAGAATTTAGGCCTGCAGATAAATTCTTAGATATCATTTCACTACATTACCCCTCCTGAGACGGAAAATCTTCTTGCCTTTAGGTTCTCAGACAAGGGATTAAAGTACATAAAAGAAAACAATATATAAATGATGTGTTATATTTCCAACAAAGTAGTTTGTGCAGATATGTTATCATGACTTATAAAGGAGATACACATGAAGAGATTAAAATAAAACTGAGTAAGAAGCAGAGCTGGGACATTGCTGCTTCTAAGCTGACACTAAATTGTCTTTAAAAAGAGACTGCATGTGTAACTTACCATGGCAAACCTACCTGCCTAGCACACGAGGCCCTGTTTCCATTCCAATCCCTAACAAAACTAAAAACAGAAACGTAATGCAAATGTCTTAAATTCAGGAGTAGCTTCATTGAGTCAGTAAGTATAACTGCAGTCTCCAAACACAAGACAAAAGATACAGGTTTTATACTATCCTTTTTTTCTATCCTGAAATCCACAAAATGCAACCAATGATCATGTTGTTATTAACTTCAAATTCCTCAAAACCCAGTGGTATATTACTTTATTGCTATATTTCTATCTAACAAAAAGTATAACATACAATGGATTTTCTGACAACTTGTCCAACTAAAGATTACTACTTCAATGGCATTTTCTTATCTTGCTCACTTGCTCAATTTAGTTTTTCCTAATACAGTACATTTTCTTTCATCAAGCAGGCATATTTACTAGTACAAAAGAAAATTTGGTTTATTTCATGTATTATAAATACAACTCATTTGACTGTATTAAAAAGTGCTTTCTCTGAAGTTTTTCTACTATACTGCAAGAAAGGCAATTCCTCAGAAAGAAAGGAGAACAACACACAGAGACTAGAGCAAGACAGAGGATTAAATTTTTTGTCTCCTGAACTTTTGGGGTGAGTTAGTAAGTAGTAGTATTCATAACTGCACAGGAGGCCAACACCAAGTACTTAGGGTCCCAGAAAAGGTCACAGATTAGTAAAATTACGAATACCAACTCAGGAAACAGCCAACCAAAAAAGCAAAGACTTGTACAAGGGAAGTTCTAAGAAAATGCTCAATAAACAGAGATGCTCACTGTGTCAATATTTACATTAATGCTGGAAATAAACAGTGTTGAATAAACATTCTACTGTGGAATAATTTTAAATTATAGGAATAGTTACAAAGATAGCACGGAGCTCCCAGACTTCCTTAACCCAGCCTCTCCTGATATTAGCACCTTTAATAACCAAAACACAGATGTCAAAATTAAATCATTAACATTAGTACACTAATTCTATTATCCAATCTATAGACTGCTTGGATTCTACCAGTTTATCCACTAATCTTTATTCTACTCTAATTCCAGTCTAGAATTTCATTTGCTATTACTTGTTTAGTCTTCTCAGTATGTCCTGTATGTAATAGCTTTCCAGACTTTTTGTTTTTCATATCCTCTCCACATTTTTGAAGAGGACTACATAGGTATCTTGTAGAATTTCCCTAAACATGGGTTTATCTTAGGCTTTTTTCATTGGTAAAGATGGGGATTATGGGATGCAATAGGAATACCACAGATGTTCTACCACATGACTGATCAGTGGTGATTTCAACCCTGTACACCTGCACAGTGGAGTCTATCGTATTTTTCAATGTAAAGTTAATTCTTTGCGCTTTCCATACTCTATTCTTTGGAGATAGTACACGAAGTCTAGCCTACATTCAAAGAGAAGAGAATTAAGTTTCAAATCCTGAGGAGCACAGTAATAAGGGGACATTCTTCTATAAGGAAGATTTATCCCTCTCCATCAATAATTCATTGATTTAGTTATTTACATGGGATGGGGGACTTGAGGATATTTACTCTTTCAAAAAACACCACATTTTGTTGCTTAAATCATTCCTCCTCTGCCCTTTCTTCCTCTCCTCTTCTTAATAGTACCTTCTTACTTCCCAGTCTGATGAGATATTCAGGCTCGTGTTTTACTTTTCCATGTCTCAGATGTATAATCGGCTATTTCCCCAAGGATCTCTGGTTTCTTATAATGGGAACTAGAATATGAAAAACAAGGTCTAGGTGTTGTATGTATTTGCTGCTGCTGAGATGTCACTACTGCTCCTAGGCTCTTCTAGCAGATGATCAGCTAACATATACATAATTAGATTCCCTGTTTGTATTTAGTATTACCAATTTTTAGTTTAAAATTCAAGTAACTGTATAGTAGTACCTCACTGTAGTTGGACTTTTATTCTTATGCATAATGTGTATCCTTTCATAACCTTATTAATCATCTATGTATCTTTAGTGAAATATCTGTTTGGATCTTTTGTCCGTTATTTTTTTAAATTGGATTTTTTCTTTTACTATACTGGTTTCCTATTGCTACTGCAAGAAATTATCAAAGGCTTAGTAGACGAAAACAGGGTAAATTTACTTTTATTCTATTCGACATCTATTATTTTATTTCATAGTTTAAGAAGCTGATCTTAGGCCTCACTGAGTTGAAATAAAAATACCACCAACACTGTATTATTTTCTCAAAATTCTAGAAGAAAATCCGTTTCCATGCTTTTAAAAATTTCTGGAACCCCCCCCTTTAACTCATGGTTGCTGTTTCATTCTTATAAAATGTCTTTTACACAGCAATGGACTTAATTTTTGACAGAGTCCAATTTATAAATTTTTTATAGTGCTTTTAAACATTTGCTCCATGACTCAAAATTGCTGACATTTTCTATGTTTTCCATTATAAGTTATATAAATTTATATATATTTATAGTTATATATATAGTTATATATATTTATATATTTATATAAATTTATGTTAAGCCTATGAATAAGCCTATGTAAGGTGAAGTGGTCTGTCTGGAGGTTTATTCTTCCTCCCATACGTTGTTAAAATTTTCTAGCACTATACTGAAGAAAACTCTTTTTCCTATTGAATTTCTTTTTTAATGTCTGCCATGACTCAGCTGATAAAATTAGTATGCACCTATTTCTGGACTCCACTGTCTGCCAAAAATCAGACAAAATAAAATTAGTATGATAAAATTCGTATGCATCTATTTCTGGGCTACTTAGCCTGTCCCATTGAATTATGTGTTTATCCTTGGTTAATACCACACTGGATTAATACATGCAGCTCTGAAATATGTCTCAAAAAATGGAAAAGGAGAATTCTCACTTTGTTCTTTTTTTCCAGTTTTTATTTCTGGCTTTTTTTTTTAGCTTCTATGATTTACCACATAGATTTTGCAATCAGTTTGCCAATACATAAAGAAAAAATATTTGTTAGAATTTTGGTATTGATTGTACTGCTCAAACTCCCAGCAATCTCCTGCTTCTGCCACACCCAGCACTGTTGTATGTGGTACTGATTGCTGCTGGGCTTGAGTCTCCATGTCCAGCACTGTTGTATGTGACTACCAGGGATTGAACCCAGGACCTTGCACTTGGAAAACAGGTGCAGGAACCACTGAAGTAAATCCCTGGCCTGGAACTGATATTTTAATAATATTACATTTTAGTGAACTAATAATAAATACAAATAAAAATTAAAGTAAATTATTTTCAATTACTAGACAAGCAAAGATTTTTAAAAGGGTTAAAATTAAAAATCCTACATGCTGTTTTGGTGAGGTGATAAAACAATTTGCAAGGCAAACTAATTCAAATAATTTTTTTGTGTGTGTTTATGTTTTCAACCCAGGAGTTCCATTTTAAAACTGTTAGAATATATACTTGCAGTACAGACAGACGTGTAGAATTATCACTGTAGTACAGAATGTAATTTAAAAAAAACCCAAGCTTTTTGGGACTTTAAAAACTACAAATAATGCATTGATAAAATGGAATCCAAAATGAGAATTAAGTTGTGTCTTATACTGGTACAAATCCCCATTATGGAGTGCAATCATGATGTGTATATTTAATGTACCAATAAAGATTAAAAAAATTGGAATCCAATGTACTATTTAAAAAGTAGATCTATGCAATTAAATGAAAAAACAAAGTTCTAAGTATGGTGGGGATATTCTGAAAGAGAAACTAAATCTCCATCAGGGAAATAACATGTATACCACAGCAGACTGCCAATCTTATTGTTTGCTATTCGGGAGTGGGAGAAAATTTTGTACTTTATAATTTGACAGAATTCATTAATAGGGCAATGTATACCAGAGGCCATGCTAATTTCTTCTGATCAGGAGGGAGCTACATTTGGATTTTGAAATATAACTCTCTTTGACTCTTGATTCACTTCATCTCTGCCAGGAGTCACTTACTTTTTACTCAGTGGTTCTCAGATGGGGGATTCAAAACAATTTATTAGCTTCTCAAACTGATTTCTGATTTCCAAAAGTTTAAGAATAGGTAATCACTATGGAGTTTTCAAGTTTTAATGATATATTTATTCAGACTATAGGAAGACATAAATGAGTTTTAAAAAGCCAAGGAAAAGAACATATTTTGTGCTAAAATTTTCTGTTGGAAGTACTGAAAAAGGAAGGCAGCTGACAGATTTCAAAAAAGAAAGAAAATGGCAAATGAGATTTTTTTTTTCTTTACAGAATTAATCTTGGAAGGTCTAGTCTTCTTTAATGGTAACATTAAGAGATGAAATTAACCTTTTCATTTAAAGCCTTTATAAATAAGAAGTCATGTCCTATTAAAATTTATTTTTATAATAAATAGAATTTTCTTGGTTTGCTCTATTTATGTGTAAAGACAGGAGATCACATGTCAGCCTTTAAGGCTACTTTCAGAGATTGTGCATGTCATTAAGATTCCAAGAGCTTCTCTTTTGAGTTTTGTATTCTTGATAATTTTTTACATCTTTTACAGAGAAGGGAAGATCCAGGATAGGTAGGATCTTTTGGTAAGGCTAAGTTTCGGCAATACAATGGTATCTTGGTACTTGTTAACTGGTTCCAGAATGCACGAGTATCAAAAAATTGTTCTGGCTAGAACAGGTAGTGAGTTATGAGACAGTTGATAGCAAGTTCTACCTTGTGCATCAAATACTGAGCAATGAATATCAAGATAAAATTTTCACATCAAAATGTATCGTGCACCAAATTCAACATGTTTCAAAGTAGCTGAGTACCAAATGATGACTGTTGTATGGTGAATTTACTTATGCTAATCCTTTTCCCCTGAGTCTGTCAACCTATTATTCTTAAAAACTGTATTGCACTGATTCTATTTCCATTTTCTCGTGAGTTCTCAGAATTTAAGTCACAAATCTGTCTCCTATCCTTGCAACAATCAGAATAAATCATGGTCTACTCTGCACAACATTCTACTTCAGTGGCATCCTATCTGTTGTATGCTATATTAATAATTATCTGTAGCCTTTTCTTTAGGCTCAAATACAAAATCTTATTATTTCACTGGTACATATGGGACAGGGCTTAGAGTAAAATCAACAATCGATGAAGGTTTAGCTAAACAAATGGTGTGCTAAGAAACTGTGAAATATTTTAACAGGATTAGTAATATAGGCAAAGAAGGAAAACTTACCAAGTAAATCTATTCTAGAAATAATCAAGGTGCCTTACTAAAGAAAGCCAGCTATCCTCCAAATATGCTGAATTACAAAGAGTCTCCTGAAGATGCAGAAGAAACTTCAATACTTAGAACATCAAAATGCTAAATTCAAACATGAATGGAATCGTAGGTTAAGGGAACAACCCTACTTTCCTGTCAGACCCTGGCAGATTTTTAAGGAAGTTTCCATCTTGTTTCTATGACTGAATTGTTTCTGAATGATATCTAACCTGAAGATGAAATGAATAAATTTTAATTATAGACAAAATGCTAAATTTGTAAAGTCATTAGCATGTTAAATTATTTAAACTGTAAACACCAGAAAGTACATGGGCCCAAGAGGCGGGTATAGAATTTACGGTGCTCCATGACAGTGGGAAAATCCTCCATCTCTTTTATTCCTTTTTATTGCCTGAGAGCCCTGGCAATCTTAGGTGCAGCAGTGAGAGTCTGAGGAAGCCCTGAAAGATGCAGCCTCTCTGACTGGCCGTGCATGGTCTTCAGAACGCAGAGCAAATACTCATTGTGCTCCACCACCGCCTCGGTTACTGGCTTGAAATGCAGACACATGTGCTGTAAATGTGCAGCACAATGGAAAATGTAAATTTGACTTTTTTGCCCAAGAACTAAGACTAAAGTGCTCATTACAAAAGAGGCGGGATTCAAAAACTATCATATAAAGGAATATGAATGTATTGGCTCAACAATAAACTGAACATGTGTAAATCAAATAACAGCACATCAAAAGCTTTCTTAGAACTGAATCTAGAACACCAGCCATGTCACAGTAGAGTCATTGGGTAGTACAAACACTAGACAAATCCTAATGGACTCATAAAGGGATTTAGAAGTAAACTGACATTAGAATCCCTGCTTATAAAAGCAGGGTTAAATCTGCCTCAAGAACCTGACCAGGTCAAGTACCCACTCAAATGAACAAACAAGTATTGAACAGTCTTCTAGGGTTTTTTTTTTTTTTTTAAGGTTTTTCAAGACAGGGTCTCACTTTGTGTTTCAGGCTGGCCCTGAGCTCAGCCTCAAACTCACATCACAGCAATCCTCCTGCCTCTGCCTCTCGAGTGCTGGGATTACAGGCGAGAGCCACCACGCCCGGCACTGTGGTATGTGGTACTGGTTGCTGCTGGGTGTGAGTCTCCACACCCCGTATTGTATGTGGTTTTCGGGGGATCGAACCCGGGTCCTTGCGCTTGCAAGACAGGTGCCGGAACTACTGAGCTAACTCCCTGGCCCCAGTCTTCTAGGGTTTTAAACAGCACCCAGCATCTTATCACATAATACTAAAATGTCCAGGGTATAAAAAAAAATCATTTTCATACAAAGAATCAGCTGTTTCCAAGCAGGAAAGAACCCCCTAGCAAACTGATCACTCCTAAACAAGAAACAACAAAGCATAAATAAACAGGAAAGCATGGACAGTCCAAGGAAAAAAACTGAAATAATGCTGAGGAAAGCCTATACAGTAGCTTACTAGACAAAGAATTTAAATTATCTTAAATGTGCTAAAAAAAACTAAGGGAAAACATTGACAGAATATTAAAAGAAATCAGGAGAACAGTAATGAAACAAAGAGGCCACATTAATTAAAAATGAAAATGACAAAGAGGACCCTAATAAAAATTCTAAAATTAAACAGTGCAATGACTGAAATAAAATGAAATGATAATACTTGAAATTAAAAATTTACTACAGCCTGGGGGCCGGGGAGTTAGCTCAGTGGTTCTGGCGCCTGTCTTGCAAGTGCAAGGACCCGGGTTCGATCCCAGGTAACCACATACAATACTGGGTGTGGAGACTCACACCCAGCAGCAACCAGTACCACATACCACAGTGCTGGGCGTGGTGGTTCACACCTGTAAACCCAGCACTTGGGAGGCAGAGGCAGGAGGATTGCTGTGATGTGAGTTTGAGGCTGAGCACATGGCCAGCCTGAACTACAAAGTGAGACCCTGTCTCAAAAAAAAAAAAAAAAAAAGATAAAATCTAAAACAGTAGTTATGATCCATGTTATTAAGAACACAATGTATATTTTTATTCTAATGACAGTAAAAGTTGGAGATAGAGCAGACTGTCAATTCATGTTAGATTTTTAAAAATTCAGGATATTAATCATTAATCCTCACAGCAACCACAAAAAGGATAAAATTATAGAAAAGTAATTTGAGAATAAAAATTGGCACTCCAACAAGAAAGCAGTATGAAAGCAACTGAGCAACAGAAAGAATGTAAAATATTTGAAAACAAAGAATAAGATGACAAAAACAAGTCTTTCATTACTGGTGATAACTTCACATGTACACTAAATTTATCAATTAAAAACAGGAATTAGCAGAATGGATTAAAAATAGAAAAAGCTAATTTTCTATAGTTTTGTGTTCTAGTGTTCTGTATACACCTTAATTTAATGGAATGATTTCCTTTCACAATTTGTTGTTTTTATGGCAGGCCTACTAAATCATGGCTTCCTTTAGTTTTTCTTTTCCTTTTTTAAATATAGAAATGTCTGTGAAGGATTTTCAAAGTGTAAGACATACATAAAAAACTACGCATATATCACCTACATTTGTAATATATATCTAGTGCAACTGTATTATAAATAGGAAGTAAAGACATATATTTCACTTTAAGTGGGTTAAAATTTAAATATGCAGCTCAGCACAACAAAAAAGTTAAATGTGTACATTATAAATCTTTTCTGGACAGTCAAATTCAGGACCTTGCACTTGCCAGGTAGGCATGGCACCAACGAGCTACATCTCTGGAACTTGTACATTATAACTCTTTTTTTTTTTTTTTTTGAGACAGGGTCTTGCTTTGTAGGTCAGGCTGGCCCTGAGCTCAGCCTCAAACTCACATCACAGCAATCCTCCTGCCTCTGCCTCCCAAGTGCTGGGATTACAGGCGTGAGCCACCATGCCCGGCACTGTGGTATGTGGTACTGGTTGCTGCTGGGCGTGAGTCTCCATGCCCAGTATTGTATGTGGTTACCGCGGAATCGAACCAGGGCCCTTGCGCTTCCAAAACAGAAACACTGAGCTAACTCCCTGGCCCATAACTCTTTTTTTCAGACAGGGTCTCAGTTTAATAGTTCAGGCTGGCCCTGAGCTCAGCCTTGAACTCAGCAATCCTCTTCCTCTGCTTCTCAAGTGCTGGGATTACAGGCATGAGCCACCACCATGCCTGGCACTGTGTTATGTGGTACTGATTGCTGGTGAGCATGAGTCTCCATGCTTGGCACTGTTGTACGTGATTACTGGGGATGGAACCCAGGTCCTTGATCTTGCAAGGCAGGCGCCAGAAGCACTGAGCTAAATCCTTGGCCCACATTATAATTCTTAAGAGCAACCATGAAAACATCTGTATGAGAAAATAACATTAAAAAATTATCAATGGAAAATTACAGATATTTAAATAATCTTTTTTTAAAAGCCAGGAAAGAATAAACAATAATTAAATGCAGAGGGAACAAACTAAAATTAAAATAAGGAAATACAGGGAAAACCTGTATGCAAACATCAATAATAATTAAATGCAAATGGTCTCAACATACACATTTGTATTACTAAAAGATACAGATTGTGTGAGTGCATAAAACATAAGACTCCATGATGTGCTGTTTATCAGAAAGCTAAATTTAATGTAAAGATGCAATAGGTTAAAGCAAAAAGAAGAAAAAGTAGATATCCCAAAGATATATGCACAACTACTCAACTTTAGGTGAAAATATTTCCACCTAGGATTAAGCCTAGATTTTTCTGATCTCTTTAAAAGATCGTAAAATTAAATTTTGTAAATATTTAAGACTTTCCTTTTTTATGGCACTAGGGATTGAACGCAGGCCTTTTTTCACTGAGCTATATTTCCAGCTGTTTTTTTATTTTCAGATAGGGACTGGTTAAACACATTGGAAAATCACATATAGATAAAAACACTTGTGCACAAAATGTACAAAGTATTTTCGAAGTCAATAGCCTGTTCAAAAACAGGCAAGAGACTTGAACCTGTTTTCAGAGAATTTTTGGAAGGCAAATAAGTACATAAAAATATTCAAAATTACTGTATTACCTACTAAGGAAATGCAAATTAAAACTATGAGATACCTTACAATTTTATTAAAATTACCAATTAAAAAAGAAGAAAAGAAAACCTCATTGGGACTTAGAGAAATTAAGAAATGAAATACAAATTAAAATTAACGTTCTCAGTTACTGGTTACAAAGATTACAAACAAGATAATGAAGACAGAGTAATGGTTCAATATTTTCAGAAGGCAAATTATATTTTATAAAATTGAAATTTTATTTCTAGAAACTGCAGAACAGATATACTTGTAAAATAGGCACAAAGATGTTTACTGCAGCACTGAATGGAGTACTCATGCAGGATAAACAAAGTAAAATATACATATTCAATTACAATGCACCCTTCAATAAGGCACAACTCTGTGCCTCAAAAAATGGAAATATTAACTTCTAGCTATGATGAGGCTACTCTGAAAAATAGGCTTAAGATTCTGTATAGGGAACATTATTTCTATTAACTCAAAAAACTAATATTAATGTTACTACATTTAATTTGGAGACAAAGACAGAAAATAAATTACACTATAAAACATGGGTGAATCTCAAAGATATAATAAAGACAGTTTAACGAAGGTCAGATTCTGTCTGAATCCATCTGTATAATACTTTCTTTAAAAAGGCACGATTAGAATGAGAACAGATTCGTGGCTGCCGAGGGTAGCGAGGGCATAGCAGTGGGAGGAATTTTAGGTGATGGGGTCTACAAGAATCTGTGTCTGAGTTAATTCTTAAATACAAAGTAATTTTTCTATATATTAATTTTTAAAAGACTATTTTGATTGCATATACTTACAAGGCTATCTTTTCTTCCAAAACAGCTACGATGCTGTTTTCAGTACTGAATCTTTTGTTCTCATTTGTTCATTTCAGATACCAAGGCAATTTAGAGGTAGACTAGTATGAAGAGGTTAAGAAGCCTATTTTTTATACTTACAATGAGTTATTAATATAGATTTGTTTAAGAATGAGGACAGAATTCTTTCTATGTAGGGGTGCACAGAAAATTCTTTAACCTTGTAAAATAAAAGAAATCAAACCTTCTACACTCTCTTAAAAAGAATAAGTCACTAGTATTATCTCCCCTAAATGAAATCTGTTCATTCTTTTCATACATGTAATTGTATAAAACATTACATTGGATATTGAGATGTTTTCCTCTACTTATTCCTATATTTCCATCCTTTTGGCCTAAATTTATGTCAAACTTTGGTCTTCATGCAAACTAGAAATAATGTTTTCTCCTGTACAAGACAGTAGGGCATTATAAGCATTACAAAACTGTTCAAATTGTTTGTTAAGTTATACATTATAATTAGTTTGGCAGAGCTAATACAAATCACATTTACAGACTAACAATAATAAAATTGAAGTACCAGTTAAATATCCAAAATAATTAAAGGAATCATTTTTAGCCTGGTATAATTAGCTAATTCACTTTACAAGCATTTATTAAAATGAATTCACATGTTATTATTCCATAGGTAGTTACACAATAGTGTTTATACAGGAAAAAATAATGAACCAAACTCTTTGTATCCAGCACTCCACAATTAAAATGAAGACTCCCCAAGTAATATCAATCTAGGATAGACTAATTAAGTTTGGTTTGATAACCATTCATTTCTCCTATTGCCTCTGAGCAAATTGTTTATTAGAGAAAGTTATTTTACACAAATCAAATCAAACTGGGTAAACCATTATATTTGAAGGAAACTTTAGCCATCAGTCAATTAATCCATCATTTTCTCCAGACACTATTGTTTAACAAGCAGATCATATTATCAACAATTTAGATATCATATGATTCAATTATAACACTAAATTTATTGACAGTTTCTCTAATACTTTTCTTATGAGTAAATTTGAATTCGTTTTACCTTTGTGAGCAAAGCAAAACTAATTCAAGTATTATGTCTAATATTAAATAAATACAATTCTCTAAATTTTATACTGGTTTGAAAATAAAGTATTACTACAAAAGGAAAAATAAGTCTTAATAAATTAAAACTAATAATGTAAAATGAAATGTTCCTTTATTATACTGAAATATACATAATCTTAAACATATATTAAAACTTCATTTTAAGAATGGATATAAGAAAAAATTAACTTTTACTTATAAACAATGAGTGAAACTTTGTCACTTTCAGCTTAATATTCAACAAGCCATTTGCCATCTGAAGTTTATGTGACCTAATAAAGGCCAAGAATACAAATTTCTAGTTGTTCCTAAGAATATGATTTTCATAGAAGGTATTTATATCACATATATTGATACTTGTAGACCAATAGAGAAGAAAACATCTTTCTATATCGGTACATATTATCATTAATGAGAGAAACTATGGAAGGACTGGTTTCTAGTTCCCACTAAGAAAAGCACGCATTTATAATTTGCTAGTTCACCAAAATCGTATGAAATCTCAAAAAGGTCTTTTTGTTTAATATAAATGTTGAAAAATGATCCTTTATACATTTTTTATAAGTTTTATAGTCCTATTTATTAATGATGTGTCCATATATTATCTCCAGTAGTTTTACCTTGGCTAGTTTTATCCCACCAATCTGAGTTTAAATCCACCAGTCATAGATCATGCTTTGAACTTTTTCTATACATCATAAAACAAAAGCTTAAGAGCTCCACTGATTGATGTTCAATCAGAAAGAAATCTTGGTAGATACTAGGCTTCTAATTTGACTTAGCTCAACTCTCTTATTACATATAAGGAAATTAGAAATGACTCCACATAAGCCTATTCATCAATGTTGATTAGACATACATATTGACCTAAATAACCTTTATATATAATAAAAATATTCTTGGTGAACAACTAGTTACTCAGGGATAGCCTAAGACCTAAGACCCTCTCATCTAACAGCCAAATGAATAGCACATGGCCTACAATTGCCAATTCCCTTAAATGTCCACAGCTTCCAAAATATACTCTTCAGAGGTTCAGATGCCAGAGGACACCTCAAGGGTATCAGATAGACAACAAAAACTGAATCCCTGAGATATCTCTCTCCTGCAACCTCACATCCTCATTTCAATGAAAGCCATTTACTTCAGGAAGACTTCATTTAGAGAAACAGTTCCACTGGGTTGTAACTCAGTTCAAACTAATCCTTGTATATTCCTAGAAAGGTCAGAATAAAATAATAAATAAAAAGTGTCCTTAGGCATATTTTTAAAAGAATAATTTACTCTAAATATATGCCTCAAAAAGAATTGCTGATTAACAAAGTTACTACATGAACATCTGAAGAAAACTCCAGTAATCAGTCATTGGTAGAGATCAACAGCTGAATACTACAAACTATTTACCATTAAATACAACAGAAGTCAATATCTAACATCAGTTATATCTCCTTTCTCAGTCAATATCTAACATCAGCTGTATTTCTTTTTTCACAATTCTTTCCAGATTCATCCACTTTTGTGCTCAACAAGTATTTTATTATTCATTCATTTATTTTTGTAGCAAATTGCAGTTTTTACTCCAATACTAAAAAACTGAACACATGCCTTTTGCACAGAGTCACATCCCTGGCTTGCCCCCTACCCTTTATTAAATTTTGAGACAGGCTTTCATTAAATTGCCCTGGATGAGCTTGGGGTCCTCCTTGCTTCAACTTCCTAGTGTGTGGCGATTACAAGCTTATTCTTTAAAAAAATACTATAAAAAAGGCTTTACATAATTATTTTTCCAAATATCTATAATATATAATACTTCCTCTTTTTAGTACATTTTTTCAATATGTAAGATTACACTCATTGTGGGTAGTTACTATATGTACTTGATACTTGCTTTTTACAAAAGCATAAATTTATTATGAGTCTTTCTATAAACTTGGTTTTCCTGACAAAAACACACACCCCTCCAGGATGGGTTATGACAGTAACTGGTTCTTCGATATAAAAAGTTACAAATAATTTGTATTTATTACATATCCTTTATGGTTATGAAGCTTTTAAAAGATGTGGCCAGGACTTAAAAAAGAAAAAACTCCCAGGAATGGTGGCTCATACCTCTTATACTAGCACTTGGGAGGCTGAGACAGGAGAACTGTAATGAGTTCAAATCTTAACATAAATTAATGAGACCCTGTCTAAAAAAAAAAAAAAAAAAAAAAAAAAAAAAAAAAAAAAAAAAAAAAAAAAAAAAAAAAAAAAAAAAAAAAAAAAAGGAAAAAGGCAGGAAGAGAAAGAAAGATAATTAGGATCTAAAACAGATTTCTGACTCTTAAATGGTAAGACTCCTTCACAACTGCTTTGAATGCCATGAGCCAGAAATTATAAAGTTGTATGAGAAGTTACTGCTAATCTAAGTATCACATACTAGAACCCAAAACTATATATGGTGATTTTCAATACTGGAGACTTTTACTAGGCTATTACTAAAAGGCAAAAGTACTAGAGCACAGTGTTGTCATCTGAAATTTCCTACCTCTTTGGATTTTTGTATGAACCAAGATGATAACAAAAGTACCCAAGTATAGTCCCTGAGGTAGCAGACAGTGAGTGGTAGCAGTTATTACATAGGATAATCTGTTTTAAATATGCTTTGTATCTCAGGATCTATGAATACAAAGCAAGATGTCAGAGCACTAATGATTGCTTCCCTGTCAGAGGAAGTAGACTGTATACAGAGTGTATCAGTCAGCATTCTCTCTCTGTGACAAAATTCTTTAAAAAATTAACTTTGAGAAGATAAGAGTTATTTTAGCACAGGCCAAGGCTGGCAGGTACACCGGTTGTGGGTCTATAATAAAGGTGAACATCATGGTGGAAGAACATGGCAGAGCAGTTTCTGACCTCATGGGAGCCAGAAAGTAAGGAGAGAGGGAAGTAAGGAGAAGTAAGTCCCAGAAAGGAAGGGAGCAGGCACAAGAAAAGGTCCCCAAGGCCTGCCGGCATGACTCACTCTGTTCAACGAGGCCCCGCCTCCTAACTCTTCATCCCCTCCCAATAATGCCATTAAATTATTAATCCCTCAATGAGTTATTTCACTAATAAAAGAGCTGTCATGATCCAATCATTTTCTGAGAGTCCTATTTGTGAACACAGACTATTGGAGAACATTTCAGAAACAGCTATATGTCACTAGGTTTCTAGTCTATTTTAGTAACAATTTGTGTATGATGTTCAGGTTACGAACAAAAAAGTAATTATTTTGCCAGTACATACGGTACATTTAGAAGAGTGATATCTAGGAGAAATGTTACACGGATCAGCATTTTATGCTGTCAATATTTTGTTATATAATGTTTTGAACAGAGTAAAGTTTAATGAATTGTACAGCAACTATTAATATATTCTAAATTTAAATTTTTATTTTATTTTCTTATGGGCATATTTTCACCATTTCTCTGTTAATCCATCAGTTAAGTTTTTAAATCCTTAGTTTTCACAGAAATTTGCAGTATTTAACATGTGTACAGTTGTTATTACAGAGGCTCCTGACCCTTGAAGTACACATGAGCACTATGTTTACAAGTTTCATAAGGAGATAAGGCAAATGTGGAGCTAAACAATACTATTCTTTCTTAACTAGAACTGTGGTCATCAATTTCTATTAGAGTCATATTACAGATAAGCTGCAATGTCTCTTCTTTCTTAAAGTTCTTTTTAACCAGTCTTCTTGAATTTAATTCTTTTTTTGTTTGTTTGTTTGTTTTTTGTTTTTTGAGACAGGGTCTTGCTTTGTAGTTCAGGCTGGCCCTGAGCTCAGCCTCAAACTCACATCACAGCAATCCTCCTGCCTCTGCCTCCCAGGTGCTGGGATTACAGGCGTGGGCACTGTGGTATGTGGTACTGACTGCTGCTGGGTGTGAGTCTCCACGCCCAGTATGGTATGTGGTTACCAGGGATTGAACCTGGGTCCTTGCGCTTGCAAGACAGTTACTGGAACCATTGAGCAAATCCCTGGCTCTCAAATTTAATTCTTGAAATCCTACTGCTTGAGAACCACATGAGGCTGAGAAAATTAAAATTCAAACAAAATCTACATCCTCCGACTAAGGGAATGTCTGTATTTCCTCTTAGTTGCACATTTGTTGATATCTGTCCTGTAAGATGGGGAGCTAAATTCCACTCTTTGATATGACCCAATGAGTCGCTTCTAACAAATGGAAATATGAGCTCGAGAATAGATCATGAAAAGTATAATTTCCTTCCTGTTCTCTCTTGGGAGAAGCTGGGTGTCATATACGAGGAAAAATCAAGCAGCCTATTACAGAAGCTTCATGAGGCTAGAAGATATGTAGCAAGGAACTGAGGAGGCCTCCTGCCACACAGTCAAGTGAAGGAGGCGTGTCTACCAGCTGATCCTCTAACTCTAGCTCGATTTTCAGTTTTCAATCCTGGCTGAACATCTTGACTAAAAACTTCATAGATGATCTTAAGCTAGACTCATTCTGCTCAAATATTCTCAAACTGGTCTCTCTCAGGAAGTCTGTGACCTTAGTTTTACCATGCTGGGAGCCTCCATTTCTCACTGTCTATCTCAGAAGGAGGCAACTAGTTTTCAAAACTTCTTTCACAGAAAGACCCTTTTTATAGGATTATGGACCCTTCTATCTTCATATCTTATTTTCATTTGCCAGCAATTCAAATATGAAAATAAGGCTTCATAAACTTTCACAAGGCAACGGACTACTATAGAAGGACAAATAATAAATGATGTTGGTTTTCACTGGGTAGAAACAAACTAAAGGTCTGTTTATATCAGCAGTAAAGATGTAAAGTTTCCTGCTTTAAGCTCTAAAATAATAAAGGAAAGTCCAAGGTTCTGACTGAGACATGCCTTGTCCAAAAATCAAACAAAAAATTCTACATGTCCCAAATCAAAATTGCCACAGATGACATACAGGTCAGTGCTAATATGTCAGAAGTACATTTGGAAGTTAAAAACCAAGTCACTTCAGGTACTTTAAGAAAGTCATTAGAAGCACTATTTGACTCTCAAATGACCTCTCTCATAACAAAAACCTAACTAAAGAAAACTGTTATCGAATTCACTGTAAGTACTAAAAACTCTAAGATGTTAGTTTTAATTTACTATGTTCTCCCTCTTCACTCTGTTGAGCCACACAGCCCTGCTGCTCTACAAACACACGAAACATGCTTTTGTCTGAGGACCTTGGCATTCATTGCTCCTGGGATACTGTTCACCAGTGAATAGGGTTGGGTTTTGTTTATTTCTATGCATGAAAATCATGGTTTGTCCTGAATTTTATTCACGTTTTTAAGTTTGACCTTATTACCAAGGCTTTGAATAATCTGTATAAAACAATGTTATCCAACACTCACTACAAAATATATTTCATTTTCCTTGTTAGCACTGCCTATTTTCTTAGTTTGATTTATAAATTATTAACATAATGCCATCTGTCCAACTGAGATATTTTTTAAAACACTTTAATTTATTCACATTCTTCCAAAGTCAAAGAGACTTCAAAGATTTAAAATCTATCCTCCTTTAAACAGTGCCTCTCTCTCTATTATTCCTGGCACTTTGCTCATTGCTTCTTGTTTTTAACCTGAAAGGTACTTCTAAGAAGTGATGAAATGATTCACGAGAAAGTCCCCAAAACACATAATTCACTGTGGCTGTCCAATTTGACAATAATGGAGGGAAGCTCGTTCACCAAGTTTCATCATTTCTTATGTTTAAGAGTACACTACCAGCTGGAGTTTGCTGAGGCATTATTTAGCGATGCTCCCCTCAGCCAGTGTTGAGCTCTCATGTCATAAAGCACCTCTTGCTGCAGTTAAGATGTACTTGGACAAGCATGCAGGTTTGATACAACAGCGCTGTTGTAAATAAAAATACATGCTTTACAAAGTGTAGTAATTATATCACGGTAAGTGTAACAGTAATGGGTAAGTGGGTAAGGGTATTGTAGCCTGAGAAACCTGGGAATAAGATGTGGTCTTTTAGAATTTGCAAGAAGTCATTATTGATTTGGCTAAGAATCCGTATGCAATTATTTATTTTACGGTATTGTTTGATACTAAATATAGTATTATTTGATAGTAAATGTAGTATTATTTGATACCAAATCACAATAAGGTGAACATCAGGAAGCATTTTTGCTCTGCATAGTTTTGAGTCTCTGAAATGACCTAATCTTAGGCTTTACATTCTTCTAAATAATATTCCACTCTGGTGTTTTCAAGACTTTAAACTCACCTTGTCTCTAAGTTTTAGTCCATTCATTTACTGAAATACACACTGCAATCATTTCATATCACAGAGAAGATTAAACAGAGTAGATGAACATATGCACAACTAAAATAACACAGTTCTAAGTCATGATATTTTCTTCTTTAATGTAGCTGCAGTGTATCTTGTATTTTCCTCTTTGAAACATCAAAAATCTTTTAAAATCAGTGCTAAGGCAACTCTTCCTAATTTTAACTGTCATCACTTCTTGGGATATTATTGCATTCATATCCTTACTTCAAATTAAGAGGCACAAGAATATTGACCTGTCTCTACCATTAACAAAATGTCAGGCTGAGAAGCAGGAAATGTCTAATCTCACAAGTGGCAAAAGATGCAGACTCCACATTCAATCATAAGCATCTGAAGTTATGTTATATCTAACTGTGAAAGTATCTAATTTAGGAAGGAAAAAGCAGACCGTTAGAAAAATATTAAGAGGCTGTGATTCATGTAATATATAAACAATAACCTCAGCATAACAAATATGTTTGACCTTTAAAGTCATAAAAACAAATGTAAAAAGAGTCTCTAGTTTTCTATTACTGCCAACTTTATTTTCTTCATAAGTTTCACCCCATTATGGTACAATAATCCCTCATTACAGTAGCACAATAATGTGCAGTCTATTCTCCACCTATAGTTGCCTTGTGTCTATTTAGTTTTATGGCAAGCAAGCAATTTGAGAATATGGTAATAAAGCTTCAATCACAGTAATGATGTATGATGGGCTGTAATTTCTCTGTGCTAATGGGTTACAAACAGTATTACAGTGATGACGGGAATCTCATTGATTCATTATATGACTGCAATAATATAAAAATGACTTAATATAGATTACTATTATGTCATACACATGCTAGTAACAACTTCTATATCTCACTATGTAGAAATATAGAGAAATAAAATTAATATTAGTCTTTCTGTATAAGTTCACATAGCACAAAACATTTTTCTGTTGAGTACCCTAAATCAATGTTTAAAGTTGGAATTACTGCATTGAACTGGTTCTTTGAAAAGAAAACCATTGATTTTAATCTGCTTGAAGCAATCAATTACTCCCTGTCCTCTTTATTCCAAACTGTAATGAAAACTAAACTGCGTTGTCTTGAAAACTAAATGTGAAGATGATCATAAACAGAATTTAAACTCCATGGATTATTCATATCTACCCATTTAGATTTGCCATTTCCATTATGAGTACATTTGCCATGAGCATTTAATGGACATCTAAAAGGGAATTCATTAAAGTAGGAGCTGTTGGCAGCACTTATGGGCTTCAGACTGCTTTATGCTTGCCTTTAATAGCTCACTATTATAAAAGTGATATATTGTGTTCATCCCATTAGTAGTTTGCAGAAAGGTCTGCAAGAGATAACAAATCTTTCTGAATATTTTCAGAACTGAAAATAAATCACTATTTGTTTGTTTTAAGCAGCATATTCTAACAACATACAATTTTAGAGTCAACTAAATTTCATTGTTTGAAGCCAAGTAAGATTTTAGCAACCACAGATCCATTTTATGAAGCAGTCACTGCCTTTTTGAAATATTCTGTGGTTATTAACTTGAGACATTAGCAGCTCTCAGGCAATCTAACCAATAGCATGAAAGAGTAGAAATAACAGCAAGATACTCATTTCTATAAGTTAGTGGTAAGGCAGTACCAAAAGAAATGTTAGGTAGCGAATCTTAACCTAAATGTATATGAATCTGGGATGCTGTTCTGGGAATCTGTTCTAGAATCTGGGATGCCTTAAAAGAGCTTCTTAGAGAAATGGTGTTCATTAGTCTTTACTGTTTTGTTACCTTATGAGGACAGAAAGTGGACCGGGGAAATGCAAAACAAGATCTTAATGTTAATACTTATTATATATAGTAAGGAAACCGAATTTTAGCTGGGGGGGAGAAAAACAGAGCTTTTCAGCACAATATCTCCATAATACCTGACCACCTCTACAGATTATGTTTTTCAAACATATATATTTTACATTTAAGATAAGTTACCACTTGTGGTGAGTCAACATTGTGTCCTTGAATCTTAAATATGAAAAGGCAAATCAATCCTAGCAATATATGGGAAAAGTTATATAGTGATATATTTCAATTCAGAGTTCATCAGTCGCTTACTTTTCTTAGCAAACTGCTTTTCTAACTTTGTTTTGCTTGAATCAAAGTAATATCACCTAGCATAAACATTATTATACATCCCAGCTGGTCTAAAATGTGGCAGCTAGTAGTACAGAATACAAATGCTACCCCAGGAAAGCTACATATATATTTTTTAAGCCTACAAATCTTTGTGTAGATGATAGCAAGTTGATACCATTCTGGTGGTTTCAAGACTTAAAACTGATCTTGTCTAAGTTTTAATCCATTTATTTTCTGAAATACACACTGCAATCATTTCAAATCACAAATATGAAATATCTAAGTAGCACATATGCACCTAATGGTTGCAAAGTAAGAATATGAAGAAGATTAAGTTAGGGGAACAAAATAGGGAACATTATCTAAAATTCAGAACATGTATACAAGTATTTCCAAAGCCAAATATAACTCACAGGTTTTCTTCATAGATTATTATTTTCTCCAAAATGGGAACTCTTCAACAACATATTTCAAGCATCAGCTTGGCCCAAGAACATTATGGGATACCTGTGCTACTTCCTAAGCCTTTGAAACATGTAACTGAATTCATTGCCATGCAGATTTTAACATTTGTGATTCAGATTTCTAAATATTTAAATTACTTTATATATTCAAATGACTGGGTTAGGGTATGTTTACATACTCACACAGTGAGTAGGAACTTAATCATTTTAAAAGTTATACTAAAGTGGGAAGTAATCTTCTATTACATTATGAAACAGACTTGCATAAGTATCTCTTCTGTTCAACAAAGATACTACTAGAATCATTTTCAACATTCAATAATTTTTAGGGAATACAAACATAAAGGAATAGAAACAGGGGATTTATACCCTACAAATCTATGTCTGTCTACATCCATACAGCTTAACTGTACCGATACTGAACCAAGTAAACAATGATGTAAGTTTCAGAGTAAAATAATAGGTAGTTTCAAATAAACAAAGCTGTCAGTAGTGCATAGGAATTAATTAAAATAACTATTTCTGTATTGTATTGAGATGTCCAGGATACCAGAATATATAAGACTCAGTTAAATGAGAAAATACTTTGAACTGTCTCTATTCCTTGAGTATACGGAAGATACTGTATTGAGATGTACAGGATACCAGAATATGTAAGACTCTATTAAATGATAAAATATTTTAAACTGTCTCTACCCCCTGAGTGTACAAAAGCAGTTTAACAGTAGAAGTGGGAGATTATCTTATCTATGAAAGAATTATTAAAATAATTTTTAAATTATAAAAAAACAATTTAGAAAATACATATAAAATTTTGTAACAACCCAAGTAGAATGGAGTAGCATATAATAATCAAATGCATGAACATTTCTGCAGCAAAATACAAATGTAGTAGTAAGAATATTTACACTAAATTATGACTTCACTATAGTTCAAGTATCATTTTGGAGTCAAAGGATTTGTCATGGATATAGCAAAATTATCTTGTTTTCTAGAACTTTTGGACGAAACTGTAGACAGTTATTGGGCCACTATATTTAACTTTTTCTGTACTACCAAACTCATTTGTTCCCCAGCAATTGAAATAAAGAATTGTGGGTCTGTGCTATTTTTACACAGTTTTACTTTAAATATTCCTTTGTTTTCCTTTTAATTTTTAGGAGGTTGGTATGGATCTTTACTCTCCCTGATATTAATGATTTTTATTTTTTCTTTTTTTCTTTGTCAGCTCAATATATTTTCAAATTGCTCTTTGATCCAAAGATTAGAGATATGTAGTATAATTTCTTAATGCTAGGAAATGTTCTTGTTATCTATTTTATTTTTTTGTGAGACAGTTTATCGCTTTGTAGTTCAGGCTGGCCCTGAGCTGAGCCTCAAACTCACATCACAGCAATCCTCCTGCCTCTGCCTCCTGAGTGCTGGGATGACAGGCGTGAGCCACCATGCCTGGCACTGTGGTGTGTGGTACTGGTTGCTGCTGAGCCTGACTCTCCACGCTTAGTACTGTACATAGTTACCAGGGGATCTAACCCTGGCCCTTGTACTTGCAAGTCAGGTACTGGAACCACTGAGCTAAATCCCCTGCTCCTTGTTATCCATTTTTGATTTCTAGTTTAATTCTTTCGTGGTCTGAGAAAATATTTTGCATGTTTTTCATTCTTTTAAATTTTGACTTGTGACACATGATATGATCTGTCTTTATGACTGTTTCATGTACACTTGAAAACAAGTATACTCTGCTGTGGTTGAAATTTTAAAAAGTGACTTTAAGGAAAACTAGTACAAATATTTCAGTAAAAATAAAAATGCATTTCAAGAATAAACAGAAACAAAGACACCACTTAGCTGTATGGGTGGCAAAATTTCTTAGAAAGATGTTTTCCCCCAGTGACTAGGAGTCACTTTACTGTAGCAAACTCAATGAGCCATATTAACTTTGGTTAATAACTTACAAGTTATTTGGAGAATTATCCAATACTAGGAAATAAAAGTCTGATTTGTTTGTATCTATGAATTGACAAACAGCAGAGGCAAGGTATATTAGAATAATACTTTGTTTTCCTCATGATCAAATGTGTTCAATGTCATCATAATAAAATGAATAACTATAACATTTGCTATAGTACATAAATGATTGCTTGTGAAACAAATCATACATAATACACAAATGTGTCTTGAAGGAGACTATAAATGTCACAATACATGGCAGACTTTTTTTTCCATGATTAAAAAAACTTTTTGAAAAATAAGATGTCCAGAAAATAGTCTCTTAGTCACAGACCCAAGTTTGAAGTTATAAGATAGTATTAAGAAGCAAAGCAGAATTCATTGAGCTCAGATCATTTGCCTGAGGACCAATCATAAAATCCTTAACTCAGAAAATGGAAACAGGATACAGTATAGGAAAAGCCTGGTCCTTTATAACTAATCGTTCTGATATTAAATGAAAGAATCCACAGCAAAACAACAAAAATACTTGTGATGATCAGGAGTACAAACATTACTTAGTTTCAATATTCTCAATGTTTTTCTGGTTTTAAGCCCTGTAAAAGACACAGTTAAAAGCTATGAAAACTATAAAAGTACAAGGTCAGTTTAATAACCGAGGTAAGGATCACCATTAAACTTGTAACTACAAATAGCTGCTACAATATCTGTTGCTTAAGGTAACATATTCTTTTTAAGGCTTCTAGAACTTAAGATGAGCAAATATCCTGAAAATGATCACATGAAACAGCAAAGAGAATTTTTTATGTGATAAATATTTACTAACTTAAGGGGTATCTAGGATAAATGGGCATACAAATGTGTCTCTCTTTGCGGGGAGGAGGAAACTTTAAAAAGACTAAGGCTGACTGGGGCTGAGTAAGATCATGCCTATATGTACCTTACCTGACTGAAAAGAAACTGGGTTAACATACAGACTGACTTGCCCTCACCTGGACCTTTAGAGTATAGTCTCTGCTTCATATGATGGCTCAGATTTTCTCAGGGAAGAAGAAACCCAAGTTGGATAGGTTTGCCATTAGCCCTTCACAGGAAGATGCCAGGCTTCTGTGTGAGACAAAATAGAAATGGAGAAAAAGCTACAGTGCCAGAACTCTTCTTTCTTAGGAGAGGGAAAGAAAAGTTTGGTATGCATATTTTCCATTAGCTCCTTACTCTAGCAAGGCAAAGAGAATGATTCCAAAAAATACTGCGTTTAATCTTCAAACCTGGTGTTTTCTTTTTAATAGCAGAAATGTACTTGAAGGTCCTATGTTAGAGTCTATCACATATGTGGAAAGTTTTATTTTAGAGAAACAATGAGCTCTAGGATTTAACAGTATCTATTTTGTCCACTCCTAGCACTACTTATGTATTTTTTAATAAAAAGTTCAATAAGCTTTTTTGATATTTGCAGCATCTTTTAATGAACGTTTAATTTAATTCTCTTTCAAGGGAAAACTTGGAATTTCAATACCGTTTGTATATAGGTATCATTTAATTTTTATTTTAAAGTAACCAATGAGCAAAAAACATTCCATTTCACACAAGTGAGATAATATGGTAAGATGATACAGAAAGTGGACAACTGATACTCTAATAAAATGCTCATAATAAGACTGGTTGCGGGCAGGTTTTTAGCTAAGTGGTTCCAGCACCTGTCTTGCAAATGCTAGGACCTGGGTTAGATCCTAGTAGCCACATACAATACTGGGCGTGGAGACTCATACCCAACAGCAATCAGTACCTCATACCACAGTGCAGGGTGTGGTGGCTCACACCTGTAATCCCAGCACCTGGGAGGTAGAGGCAGGAGGATTGCTGTGATGTGAGTTTGAGGCTCAGCTCAGGGCCAGCCTGAACTACAAAGTGAGATCCTGTCTCAAAAAAAAAAAAGGAAAGAAAAAGACTGGTTGCAAAAGTTCTACAGCTATTACAAATACTTAATAGGCCAACTAATTAATAGTAAACAACTCTATATAAAACAAAAATCCTTTCCTCAATTCCGGTTTTTACTTTCCACTGTGTAAAATAATCAGGAACTACAGATCTACTACTCTATATATTTTCCAATACAGTTCAAAAGATATACACAAAAACTGTTTTATTGAAAATCACCACATTAGGCTACAAAGTTAGTAATTAAATCTAAATGTCAAAGGAAATTATTAAAAAGGAAGATCTAATTATATTATACTATTAATATGAAACAACTGGAAACTTCAAGTATTTTATGAATTCTTTTTCCATGTACAAGTAGGTGAGTTTCTTATGAAGGAAAATTATAGGGAAGAAACTTGCAAAAAAAAAAAAAAAAAGGTCTACACTATTCTGAGCTCATAAGCAGAGGGACTAAGTGCTCAGCTCTATTGAACCACCACAGATACAGTGAGGCTTTGGTTGTGTCACCCCACACCCACACCTCTCACGTTTTGGTTGTTGAATGGAGCAAACTTGAATTTCTCATTATTTATTTGAACAGCAAAGTTTGAGAAAAATCTATTCAATGTTTGTAACTAAACTCCAATTGAACTGAAATTCTGACTTAAAGAAACTTGTACCGGGAGTGAGTCATGCACTGTCTCTCCCAGACACAAAAGCTCAAACTTCAGTCTAGGTGCCACTCCTGCCCAGACGTTTAGTGCATGCATTACTGTTAAAACATTTATCACTGTTCTTTCTACTCGTTCATTCTTTCTTTCTTTTTTCTTCTTTCTCTCTTTCTCCCTTCCTTCTTATGTTTTATTTACATAAGATATTGTAATCATGGCTCCAAAGAAAGTACTACCAGAGGTAAACTTGAATAAAGCTAAGAGCAGTAAAACTATGAGAACCAAGATTGAGTTAAAGAAAGAAATCATAGCAAAATGTTTTAAAATCACAGGAAAATTAATTTATAAGTATAATTTTGGGACTTCAGAACCAATTATTTTCTTATGGGAAAATATGTTCACTTCTCAAACTCTTTGGTGTTTGAATACAAGTATGGAGTAAAATGAGTTCCACAACTGAGGTATCACTGTATAATTCCATTTATATCTCATGAACATTATAAAGATAAAAGAACTTCATGGAAAAAAATTGACAAAGCTCAAAGACAAAACTTAATTCTAAATAACACTTAAGGTCAATCTTTAAGAATCCTGAATTATTTAGGAACAGCAGAATGAAGCTAAGTTATACTTCTGCAAAACAGTATCTTGTCTAATATGTAAAGTTACAATCCTAGAAATGGAGTCTTAAAATCCATTCTAAAGAGGTGAAGTGTAGTACTTGCCTGGCATATGCAAGGTCCTAGGTTTGATCCCCAGCACTAAAAAAAATAAAATAAAGAAACCAAAAACCCTACCTTATTTAATTTTTCTAGAATGTCTATTCAGAAATAAATATAAAACATTCTATTATTTAATTTGAATTTATAAATGATTTCTTATCTGGCAGTCAAAATTTTTAACGACAATTAAAGAAAAAACTCAAAAGTCAAATGGACTAACAAATTCATTTGTACCTGAGATGTGATTTTCACAAAGCTATTCCACAGCACTATCAAAGATCTGAGCCAAGTTACTAAATTTTAGTATTTCTCGGACCAGGGATATAGCTCAGTGGTTCCAACGCTTGTCTTGCAAGCTCAAGGACCCAGGTTTGATCCCCAGAAACCACATAACAATACTGGGCGTGGAGACTCACCCCAGCAGCAACCAGTACCACATACCACAGTACTGGGGGTGGTGACTCACGCCTGTAATCCCAGCACTTGGGAGGCAGAGGCAGGAGGATTGCTGTGATGTGAGTTTGAGGCTGAGCACAGGGCCAGCCTGAACTACAAAGCAAGACCATGCCTCAAAAAAAAAAAAAAAAAAATTTAGTACTTCTCCAGTATTTTACAGATGCTGTTTCTTAGATTTAAGAAATATATGTTTTTACAGTCACTATGGGATATAAATAATGAATACATGAGTTAGTATGTGTAGACATGAACAATAGTACCTTCAGTTGAATGGACTGAAAAATGGGCAAAATTACTTGGACATCTAAAACTGCTGTTTTTCCAGTAATTTTGTTAAAAGGTAGCAATACACAGTATTAGATTATATGAACCTTTTCTGTCACTTATTGTGTGACATTAGGACAATGAAATAACCCCTCTGAACCTCACTCAGTTCCACACATAAAGTATCGGGATATGGCTAACTATCCTGTAGGATTGCAGTAAGAGTTAAAATAAGAGTATGCATGTAGTATAGTGAATAATGAAACACGTGGGAGTTGCTCAATAAATAGCAGCTATTATCATTATTCTGTACCAAATTTTTCCCAAGGAATTTAAAAGACTCCCAAAGAGAAATGAAAAATTATAAGGTTTTATGATAATTAAAAGATGTAATATATTCACTATTTCATTTCCCAAATATTTACTGAATGTCAGAAAGTGTTACTGGAGCTGAGGATGCAATAACACAACAAAGAACAAGGTGTCCTATGTTAGAACGTACCTAAAAGCCCTAAAATGTGTGGGGAGGAGGGGCACAGGAACTGTTGGAAGAAAACAGGATAGCAATTAACTAGGCAAAACAGAGAAAACGATCATTCCAACAAGAAGAAACAGTAAGTTTAAGGACCCTGGGAAATATAAAAGTAAAAGAAATGCAGAATTCCCTGTATATTAGGGGGAGGGAAAGAAAAACTGTAGGATAAGACTGGAGAGGGGAGATGGAAGACAGTTTGTCCAGGAGATTCTATAAGCCATTAAAAATATTTTGATCTTTATCCTAAAAGCAATTGCAAGCCATCAGCTTTCATTTTCAATAATCATCTATGGCTGCTTTTGCACTACAATGACAGCTGACCAATATGAGAGGGACCGTGTGGCCTGCAAAGCCTGAAATATATTCTAGTCACACTGAGGGATGCAATAATAGATTAGCACAGATTAATTGCAAGCAAGTAAAGAAGTCATGAAGAGAAGTATCTAGAAAAGGAATGTGGAATCACAGAACAATAAACATTCTAATTAATACTTACCTGGGAGAGTGAAAAGGTCATAGAAGCCAACACCATTCAATGGTGAGTCCTAGGTTACCAACATCAGTAACAGATATTGTTTGTTGAAAGAGAAATCTAAGTTAAGCAGTGTCTTCAGGGTAGGTTACGAGGTCTGTTTAATACTGAATTTAAGGTGATGAACAGATGTTAAGCAAATAGTTGACTCCCAAGTTTAAAGTTCACAAAGGAGGCCAAACGTAATGTAACTACAACAAATGGATAACTGGAGACAAAGTAGTGCACATCAAACTACTCAGATGAAAAATGGAGAGGACATATATAAAGCCTAGCTCCGAGAAACCTTCACATTAAAGATCAGTCTCAGGAAAATCTATGCACAAAAGTGGACAAGGAACTGTGCCATAAATTAGAGAAATACTTTACAGACATGGTGTCAGAGAAGCTAAGGGAAGGAGAAACTTTAAAAGAGGAAGTCAATTATGTTAAAAGCTGCTAAAAATCCATTAAGATCAAAACTGTATGTACTGTACAAACTTTGTAAGCATCTCCAACAGATAGAAACTCAGCTCAAGCAACAAGTGGTACAGTTCCTTATGTTAGGGTTTGGCAAGCTATTTTCTTTTTTTTTTTTTTTTTTTGAGACAGGGTCTCACTTTGTGGTTCAGGCTGGCCCCGACCTCAGCCTCAAACTCACATCAAGCAATCCTCCTGCCTCTGCCTCCCAAGTGCTGGGATTATAGGCGTGAGCCACCATGCCCGGCACTGTGGTATGTGGTGCTGATTGCTGCTGGGTGTGAGTCTCCACACCCAGTATGGTATATGGTTACCGGGGATCGAACCCGGGTCCTTGCACTTGCAAGACAGGCGCTGGAACCACTGAGCTAACTCCCCGGCCCTTGGCAAGCTATTTTCTGAAAGGACCAAATAAATATTTTACACTTGTGAACCAGTTACTCTACTTTGTCACTACTGCTCCAAAGCAGCTATAGACAATAAGTGGAGTGTAGGTGTGGTCAATATGCCTTACACATATTGTCTATGGCTATTTCTGTGCTGCTATGACAGAATGGAGCAGATGTGAAAGGGAACACATGGCATGCAAGGCCTAAAATATTTACTAGTTCTTAACTTAAAAGGTTCCCTCATACTTCTCCTAACGACTTTATACTCAGTGAAATATCTTTTCAAGGCCAAAATCAATAACTTTCCAGCCAGAAGAAAAATAATTGAGAAAATTCATTTCCATTAGATTTGTATTATAAGATTTATTAAAGAAGGGCCGGGGATTTAGCTCAGTGGTTCTGGCATCTGTCTTGAAAGCGCAAGGGCCCAGGTTCGATCCCCCATTAACCACATACAATACTGGGTGTGGAGACTCACTCCCAGCAGCAATCAGTACCACATACCACAGTGCTGGGCGTGGTGGCTCATGCCTGTAATCCCAGCACTGGTGAGGCAAAAGGAGGAGGATTGCTGTGATGTGAGTTTGAGGCTGAGCTCAGGGCCAGCCTGAACCACAAAGCGAGACCCTGTCTCAAAAAAAAAAAAAAAAAAAAGATGTATTAAAGACATTTTTACAAATGGAAAAAAGGTATCCTGTGGAAATGTAGATCTGCACAAAGAAATTGAATGGTGTCAAATACTATATATATGAGTAAATAGAAAAACTTTTCTGTTTTCAATTTACTTTATAAGGTAACAGACTAAAATAGTAACATCTACAGGTTTACAGATGTAGATATAAAATCTGTACCACTAAAGATGGAAGGACTTAAAGAGAAGTACATTATTATACAGCTTTTGCACTACAGTGAGGTGCTATATTAATATTTGAGGACAAGGTTAAAGATGTACACTATAAGCTACAAAGAAATTAATATCATACACCGATAGTGAAGTAAAACAAACTCATAAAAAAGTTCTCATTAATTAAAAGGAATAAAGGACAGATGGGCCAAACAAAAAATTAGCAAGATGTAAGCCATATTGATAATTATTTTAAAGAAAACTAGTCTAAAAAGATGAGGTCAGCAAACAAAAGATCACAGGCTAAATCCAGCCTGCAACCCATTTCTTTCTGGTCTGAGACTAAAAATGTTTCTTTGACTTACAGACATTAAATTTTTTGAAGAATATTTTGTGACACAAAATATTACATAAAATTCAAATTTTGACATTTGCAGATAGTTTTATAGTAGTAACACAGTCAGGCCTGATACACATCATTTACGACTCCTTTCTAACTATTGCGACAGAGTTGTGCACTGTGAAAGAGACCACAAAGTCTGCAAGGCCTTAAATATTTACTAATTCTTTACTGAAAGTCCTTCTGTCAGTCATACTTGGCCTAAAGATTTCAATAAAAGTATTTGTGAGATTAGAAACAAAAGGCCACCTATGTTGTCCATGATTAACCCACATTAAATATAAGTAAGTAGAGTATAGGCAGAAAGATAGAAAAAGTAAAACCCAGGACTCCTGTCAATAAGGATTAACAGGAATTTACTCTTGTTTCATGCAAATAAAGAGTAGATAATTTAAACAAAGAAACTAAGTATTTTAAGTGACAAAAATGATTTTCAAACAAAAATTCTGTGAACTCTGGGAAACAAACAACCACGGTGAGCTCTGACACTGCCCAGATAGAACCCGGAAGTAGAACCAGACAGTCTTACAAAGGAGAGAGGGAAATGGGTGTCCAGAAGGCTAACACACCTACAGACTGCAGAAAAAAAGAGCCCTGGAGAGTTAGGTGAAAGCTCCAAAGAAAGAGAAATCCAAAAGTGTACACAAGGTCAATTTTTGAGTTGAATAGTTACCATTAAGCAAGTTATTTGAGGAAACAACCTGATTTCAGGGAATAAAATTACCGAAATAGAAAGAAAAGTGTCTGGCATTTGTCCAGAACCACAAATAATTCCTATCCTAATAGCCACAGTGGTAAATTTCATTAATTCACGATACACTGAGTACTCAAAACAAGGTAAAAAGGATGAACATATAAACACAAAAATATGACTAATCCAACAGAAAAATTACCTAACCATGTAATAAAATTTTATAAAACAGAATTCCTAGAAAGAGATATTAATGATAACATATATCTCATATATTCAATTAGAAAGATTGAAATGGATGCATGGAAAATACAAAAACAGCCCAAATTCGACTACTAGAATGACTAAAATTTTCAAAGACTGACAATGCCAGACTAACCACATTGGGGAGGAGATACAGTACTTGGGACCTTCATGCCCTATTGGTAAAATGTAGAATATAAAATATAAAATGGTGTAGCCACTTTGACAAAAAGTTTAACAGTTAATGTCTCATATTCTATTACTTGAAAATTTCACTCCAGGTATTTACTCAAGGGAAGTGAAAATTATGTGCCCTCATAAATACTTGGACATAATGTTCACAGCACGTTTTAATACCCCTAAAGGGAGAAAACCGATGAATGCTTCATTAGCAATGGAACACTCCTACTCAGCAAGGGAGGGAGAGTATGTAATTATATGGACAGATCTCAAAAATATGCTAAGATAAAGAAACCCTACATGAAATTCTATATACTATATGATTCCATTTATCTGAAATTCTAGAAAAGAGAAGCCTAATCAATAATGAAAGGAAGCTGATCAGTAGGCCTGAGCCTGGGAGTGGGTTGTGACTAAAAAATGGCAGAGGAAGAACTTTTGTAAAATGGAATTTTTTTTGGTACGGTGATCCCTTTATGTATATGCAGGTCTTCAACAAAATCTATTCAACTGCATTCATACAGGTAGACTTTTGCCTCAGGAGTAATATTTTTAATGTAAAAAGGAAGAAACTGCAACAGGCTGAAAGAATGGCTGTTAGCAGGTTGGCGAATGAGGTGATGAGGACAAGGAAGTGGTACAGACAGTATTTCTAAGACTGAATGCTGAGGTAGTAATAACCAGTAAAAGGCAACAGCAGGACTTTCTGAAAACAACTAGCTAGCTTAGACACTGCAAATCTGTCAATATCAAGGAATATCAAAAACGGCAGTGAAAAGATTTTAGATTACTGAGATGTAACAGCTGAATGCAATGTGTACCTTAAGTGACTACATTTAAAAAAGGCCATCTAGAACACTACTGTGATGAAGGGAGAATGTGAATTATAAGTCACGTGTTAAATAACGTTCTTTTGTCTCTGGACCATTTCAGTGTAATAGTGATACTGTTTGTATATGGGAAGACCCCTGTTCTCAGGAGATTGATGTAAACATGAGGGGTTAAGTCTCACACCGTATTTTTAAATTATGTGTAGATGACTACACAGACATAAAGTAAACGTGGCAATATGTACACTATTCTTTAAACTTCTCTATAGACTTCAAAATTTTCAAGTCGTAAATGTTTTATAATTATTACAAAAAAATGGAGTAAATTTCAAATTTGTTAAAATTTTAAAAGATAATGGAAAAAGTAACTGCCTACTACAAAAGTACTAAGGGGCACCAGAGAGAGAACATAAACTATATTCACTAACTCTTCTTTTATGATACTTGACTTTCTGATTACAAAATGAGCAATAATATATCTATTCACTTTCTTATGTAATAGTCAAAGAAAATAAATAATGAATACATTATCTTTTATTTTTGTGTGTGTGGTTATAACAGGGATTAAACTCGTGACTCTGAACTTGCAAGGCAGCTGGCAGCACCACTGAGCTAAATTCTCGGCCCATATTATCTAATATTAATTGAATTAATCCTAAATTAATTTTTTCATTCAGATCTAATCATTGGCTTAAAGTTTAAAATTGTTGGGATTTCTGTATTTATGTTAGTGAAATACTTTATCAGATTCTACAGTCTTCTGAAATGTTCCTTTCAAGGTTAATTTAGGAGTTATATTAGATTCATTAAAAATCAAGAAGTTAATTCTCTTCTCTCTAGCAGAAGTCTCTGTAAGAACAGTGTTATTTCTTTGTCTTATAATTCATATAATTTATTAGTAAAGTCATCTCGGTCTGGAGTTTTCTTTATAGGAAGATTTTTAACACATAGTTCTTTTTAAATAAACAAGCTAGTTAGATTTTGTTAGTTTTGATATGTTCTATTTTTGAAAAGGTTTTGTCCTTCTCTAAACTCTTAAATTAACTAATATAAAGTTATGCTGATCTGTTTACAAGGTTGCTGGCCCATTCTTCTTTGTGTTTATTCTTTTGCTAAGCCCATTTGAGGAATTTTTTATTTAAAACATTCTAATGTTCAGTTTTGGAATTTCCATTTGATTTCTTTTATATTAAGGGTTTCATATTTTCCTCAAATTCTTCTTTTCTTAACCCACTGTCTCCTTCATACAGATATTCTCAAAGGAGAGAGTACAAAAGTGATTATTAAAGACTAAGGAGGGGTTGGGGGAGAGACAAGGAAGAAGGATACAAAGTGGGTACAGGGCTAGTGAATAAGGGCAGTAATTTATGTGTTTTATAATACAGTAAGATAACTATGGTAGATCAAAATGGTTCATTTCAAACTAGTCCTAGAGAGAATTTCAACTATTTCCAGCACAAATACTCAACATTTGTGGTAACTATGCCAACTTTTTACTTGATCATTATACATTATATACAATTATTAAAATATGCCTATACTTCATAAATGTATAATGTACCACTGAAGAATAAAATTCAACATTACTGGACTGAGGATTTAGCTCAGTAGTTACAGCACCTGCCTTGCAAGTGCAAGGGCCCGGCTTTGATCCCACGTAATCACGTACAACAATCCCTGATATGGAGACTCACTCCCACCAGCAATCAGGATCACATCCCATGGTACTGGGCGTGGTGGCTCAGGCCTGTAATCCCAGCACTTGGGAGACTGAGGCAGGAGGACTGCTGTGAGTGCAAGGCTGAGCTCAGGACCAGCCTGAATTATAAAAGCAGGACCCTCTCTCAAAAAACACATAAATAAATAAATAAATTCAACATTACTATATTAAGATGTGTTTGCACAATCACATCCATGTCAGCATTTTCCCACAACAAATGGATAAGCACCATGTGGCATATACATAAAATGGACTATCACGTAACCTTAAAAAGGAAGAAAATTCTGCTCTCCACAGGGAGCAAGCAGAGCTCACAAGTGTTGACATTAAGTTCAACTGTTTTCTTGAATCCTCACTTCATGACCTATAGCCAGTAAAAACAATAGGGTTGATCATGTTTCCCATCTACCTATGTGAGCAAGGAAATACTTGGCTTTGATGAACCAGAGCCTGGGCTGGACAGAGAGAGCCCTTGGTGTAGGGAGGGCAATGCAAAAAAAACCCAACCAGCAACACCCACACTCTCCCTGCCAACAAAAGCCAACCAGTGGGCTTTAAAAAACTAGGCAGAGTAGGTAGAGAAAATAGTGACCAGCTCTGGCTCCTCAGACTTCAGATCATGCAAAGAAACAATTCATTCAAAAACTCAGAGGAATTTTTTCTTTACTCAGAAATTTTTTGGATTTTCTATTATCAACCCTCCCCCAAGGGATTCTCAGGATTTTTTCCTCCCTTTTTTGATTTTGTTTTTCTTTTTGTCAAATATTTTATCTTCCTTATCTTTCTTTTACTATCTTTATTTTGTTCTGTTTTACATTTTCCCTTGCTCATTCTTTCCTGTGACTGTTTTCTAAAACAATTGCCTTTTATAAACCTAAACAAGTTACCACACACACTTTAACTGACTCCTCATGTTTCATAGATCAACTTTTCAAATTTTACTTTTTTCATTTTCTAGGTCTTCCCTCTTCTACCTTTATTTCTCTACTTGCTAAGCTGATTACATTTTTAGATTGCTAGTTAACTTTACACTAATACTGTTGATACTGTTTATTGTTAGAAAAGTTACTCTATTCAGTAGATATTTACTGTAGGTAAACAGTAGCTCAACATTTGGTTAGTTTCAATGTTTATACTATAATTATAGATCTCTGTTTGATGGTTAAAAGTGGCATATTACTGGTACTTACAACCTGGCACTATTCAGTTCACCTTTGATCCAGTAATTAATGCTGATTTCATAACTATAGCCAAGGTAACACAGTAGTTGCTATTAATTGGTTTTCTTGGGATGTCAATCTCTGGATTACTTTTAGATCATTAAAAATATTTCAGCCCCTCCTGGAGACCTGGGTACTGGGTCAAACATGCTACCACCTCCTATCCAAAGACAATGCTATTGTTTTTGACTAATGAATGAGAGATATTTTAAACAGGAGAATATGAAAAATGGATTCAATAGCCACTAGATGATGCAAAAAAGAGTAATCTAAAATTAATCAGAATTTATAAAAAATCAGAAGATAGAACAAATGCTATAAAAATCCTATTTAATATAACAACAAGCAAAAACTTTCCTAATAAGAATTTAAAGTGAAGCATGTAGCTTCAAATAGGCAATCAATAAAGAATCTCTAAGCCAGTAATGTAATTTAGGCAACTCAGGAAGCAGGAGGATCACCATGAATTCAAGGACAATCTGGGTTACACAGGGAGTTCAAGGCCAGCCTGCACTCCAAAGTGAGACTGTCTCAGAAGGAAACAAAACAAAACAAAGCCAAACAAACAAACAACAGAAACAAACAACCCAAACCAATCAAGCAAAATAACAACAACAAAAATCAAAATCCAAGACCAGACTCTCACAGGTGGTTAGAGAAAGCAATGAATCACTTGCTAAAGGAAAACCCACTAGAATTGCAGCAGACTCTCAACACAAATCTTAAATGCCAGGATAGCACAGAAACTCACATACTTTAAGTCCAAAAGAAAACATTTTCCAGCCCAGGCCAACATACCCTGCAAAACTATCTTTTAAAATTGATGGGAACATAGTTTATTTTCCTGAGAAAGAGCACCTATAGAAATTCATGATTACTAAATCATCACTCCAAAAATACTGAAAGAAAATCTAGAAAGAGACAATGAAGTTAGCAAGGGCAAAAGGTTAGTAAAATGAAGACACCAGACAGGCTTAGCAGTTAAGTAAAAGAAAGACAAGAAATCATCAATAGCGGGAAGAAAAGGCTATGACAGAAATAATTCAATACTTATCAGTAATAACTCAATGTGAATGGCTTCATTGCCCTAATCAAAAGACACAGCACAGCAAAATGGATCCAGGAAGAAAAATCCAACAGGATATTCTATACAAGTACATTTAACCCCCTAAGAAACTCATAGTTGGGAAACATATTCCATGCAATGGAAAGGTCCCCCTCAGCAAGAACAGCTATTCTGTATTCATACAAAGTGGACTTCAAGCCAAAACTCATCAAGAAACAATCAAAGAAGGTCACTCCATATTGGTAAGGGAACAACCCTACTGGAAAAGATAACAATGATTAATATATATGTACTGAATGACAGGATGCTCAAATTCATAAAATAGATACACATATATGTAATTATAGACATAAAATTGGACATGAAAATCAGTGGAACTAAATACAGAATGAAGAATCAACCCTAAACAGAATAAATTATTTCATCTTTGATAAAAGGGCCAAAAACATACATTGGAGGAAAGAGAGTCTCTTTAAAATATAATGTTACTGGTAAAACTGGTTATCTACATGCAGAAAATAAAAGCTAGACTCATATTTCTCATCATGTACTAAATCAAAATCAAAGAACTAAACTGTAAAAAGGACCTGCTGAAAGGTAAAGTAAGTAAAACTCTTCAAGTCACAAGCATCGGGAAATACATTCTGAACAGAAATCTGGTTGTATAAGAAATAGAACCAAGAATCAACACATGGTATTATATCAAATTAAACAACTGCTGCACAGCAAAAGAAACAATTAACATGGTAAGCAGGCAACTTTTCAAACGGGAAAGTTATTTTGCTAGCTATTCCATAATCAAAGGACTAATAATGTATGGCAGTGATGGCAAACCTGAACCACATGTACCACTGTAGGCACTAAGGGTCCTCTCTGCATCCACATGAAACAAGACACCCCAGCAGCCAACTTCTGGACAATAGTTGCTTTTTGTAAACTAAAACCTTAGTATTAAGGTTTATTCATGGTGTGGGTAATTAATGATATATAAGTGGATTTTGGGTTGCAGTGTGAGTACTTGGTCTCTAAAAGGTTCTCCATCTCTGATCTAGGATATACAAAGGACTGCACAAATTAAACCTCTGAAATAAAAGACTCAATCAAAAAATAAACACATGAAATGAATACAGGCTCTTTAACAGAAACACATATAGTCAATAAACATGAAGAGATGCTCGACACTACTATTAGAGAAATGCAAATTAAAACAACGAGATTGCATCTTACCCCAGAAAGAATGGCAATCATAAAGAAATAAAATAATAATGCTGGCAAGGCTGAGAGAAAAAGAAATCCTTCAACACAGTTGATGGAAATATGAGCTAGTGCAACCACTATGGAAATCATAATAGAGCTTCCTCAAAAAACTGTAACTAGAGATTGTTTTACTCAGCTATTGCTGTTGTTAAAACTTGCATCTAGATGTCCCTCAAAGTGTTTTCAGAGGTGGCTGAATCTAGAGTGTGTGAATGATTCATGGTGAGGTTAGGACAGAAAGTACTAGGATTAAGGGTGTGAGTGTTACTTCTGCTTAGTGGTCTGAAGGGATAGGAAGATGCTCTTAAGGTCTCTTTGTTGCTTTTGCTGTTTTCCTGTACCAACAACTATTGCCCCTTTGCTCCCTTGGCCTAGAAGCCAGCAGATTATGGACAGAAATCTGTACGAACTACAAACCGAACTACAAATCTTTCTCCTTTTGACTTTGCGTGTCAGATATTTTGTCTTAGTAATGAGATAAAACTAACACCTATTGTAAGTATCTTCTCCAAAAAGTTAAAGATGTCCATCATATTATGATAATACACGCATATTCATTTATAGCAACACAATTTATAATAGCTAAATCTTGGTAATGGCCTAAATGTCCCTCAAAAGATGAATGTATAAAGGAAATGTGGGACTTATCCCCAATGAGGAACTACTCTGTCATAAAAAATAAAAACTTGAATCATGTGTACAGAAATGGATACACCTTGAGACCATAACAATATGTAAAATAAACCAGACACACAAGTTTAGTTATTCCATTTTTCTCCATAAGAAACCTAAATTATAAATAAAAAGCAAAATAAAAGATAACAGAATTAGGGAAATGGCTCTTTCACAATGAGAAGGGAATGAATAGACTGAAGGAGGGGAAAGAAAAGGGATGGAAAGGGGATGAAAAAAGGAATTGAGGTGCTCTGTACATGTACCGACCACAAGAGGAATGCAAATATTATATACAGCAAACATACACTAATAAACAAAATGATTTAAAAAACGGATTGTTGTAATGATAAAGTCTTACTTAAAATTCATTACTTACAAATATAATACAGAGAGCACTGATAATTTCCTTCTAAATAAGAGATTTCTAGATAAGCCATTACTGGATCAAAACATATGCACATTTTATGGCTTCTATTACATGTGGCAAATACTTTAACATATTAGATTAATGTGTGCTTTCCTAACAGTTTGGAAAAAAAGAAATGAATATCAAATAGCTATTTAGTCACCTAATGTTAAGTGAAAGAATGTTTTATATAGGACTTCGCTAAGCTAACTACGCAAATGGCAAACTAAATCACACAAGCTAGAAAAAGCTTTATGAGAAATACTTTGTATGTGAACCTTTACCTGTCAATAGTAGTACCTTGACTGAGAGGTAGAACTTTTGAACTCAGGATCACCTGCACCAAAGTTATTAATAATTCTTGTTAAAATATGATTTCTGGGTCCAAACCTAGATCTACTGGACAAGAATCTCTGAGGTAGGTAAGAATCTCTGTTAATATTAAAATCACTGCAAATATCTACCCAGAGATGGTTTACAAATTTGTCTATAATAAATCATCAATAAATCTGTTAAATTGATTTCCAACATGTACTGAGAATTACACTGAATATTCCAGAAATTATATGACATGCAATGCTCTCAAAGACATTACATAATCAGGAGATGTATCTTTAGAGAAAGTCCTACCTTGTTATTCTGTTTTTAGAAAAGTATCTGCATTTTATCAAATTCAATGCTGGGTATTTGGCTGTATCTTATTAAATCATCACATGTGTACAAAAGGTGATCAAAAATATGGTAAATATTTAAAACGTTAAACATTTAGTACAGTACTATACTAGTATACCCAAAACACTCCCCAACTTTGAACTCTCTATCCCATTACTCTTGTCACTTTCTTGAGTCTTCTGTTGTGTCTTTTCATGGTGTGATCAAGAATAATGGTGAACGCTTCTGCCCAGTGCCAAACCAGGTGAAGGTAGGCTTGTAAAAACATTACACTGTGTTCTCTTTCATCTTATTCACTGCCTGTAGCACCAGGCCACTTCTGGCTGTTCTCCAAAAGAAAAAATGACCATTTTAATTAATAAATACTTTAAATTAATTCATAACATTGAAGCAGCCACAACAGTGCAATTAAAGACATGAAAGAGGTCTTCCAGAACCACTTCACGAAGTGGCTAGATTAAGGGGGTAAATGTGTAGAAGAGAACCAATAGTGAATATTTTGAGGGAGCCTAATGGCAATGTCTTTTACTAGGATAAATTTTTAAAAAGCTTAAACATATATTGCATTTAAAAAATCATACCTCATATGTCACAGGTACCGTTCCTGTTGATTGGTGCGGCATCTAACACTCAGGAAAGTTAATGGATTTCCTAAAAGTAGCAAGAACTTACTAAGGGCTGCTAAGAAGCCCAGAGACACGCTGCACTCTATGAAACTGAAACTCCACGCTGCTTCTCACTGCAGTGCTCCAAACAGATGCATCCTTTCTTAACTGGATTGTTGGTAACTACTTCATTTTGGGGAAGAAAATCACAGCCCAGAGTTTCTAGACCACAGAGCCTGTATTTCACCACACTAACTAGAATATGTAAGGTGACTATCTTTGTAATTCTCACCTTAGGTTGCTTTTTTAAAAATGTCAAATGAAAAACCATCCCTATCCTATTATAATACATGGCAGGGGTTATATGCAGTTCTCATTATGATGCTTTCTTAAATTCTAACTGCTAAACTTAAATGAGAGGCATTTGGTACAATCTGAAAAATATTCAGTTCAATTAAAAGTAATTGATGCATGGTGAAATAATTCTTCCCAAAGCTACTGTAAAATCTTCAAAAAAATAAAGCTACTTAATAATTTTCATCTCCTACAGGCTAGAGAGAAGCATTATTGCATATTAAAAATTGGAGTGTAGTTTTCCCAGAGGTAAGAGAAAGTTATTAAAACAACCTATTTATTGTTGATATAACTATCCATTTGTGCCACACAAAAAGTAACAAATTTCAGTACATTAAAAGAAAAGCTAATTAAGGCATAATTAGTATTTTCTGTATTTTGATAATTAGGGGTTAGTTGGCTATTCCTTTTCAAATTTCTATTTGATGTACCCCGACATTGCCTTTAATGAGCAACTAACGCTATTGAATCCCTCATGGCAGAGGAGTTTAGTGACCACTACTACATTACTTTCATTTATCACTGCCTCTTTACCTATAAATTAATCCAGCCCTGTAGCTACGTTGATCTACTTTATATCAATTTCTTCATCCATATCAGCTGAATATGTATGGCATTAACCTCATTTGCTAGTTGAGAAAAGCAGAATTAAAATGAGATCTAATTTCTTGTGCACAGCACAATTTCAAAACTGCCTGCTAATTTCCACCACCTGTCAGTGTGAAGAGCCTTTACTTTCTTGTAATTAAATAAAACAGTATATATTTTAGCAGCTCTGAAAAATGCTAATCTTTCAAAAGTGTTCAGTGATCATTAATCATTAGGACAGTAAAAGCTTTTTTCCAAATGTGCATTTATGCTTTGTTTAGGTAAAAAATTTTGGCTATTTTTAGGAAAGAAAACAATATATATACCAGATGAAATATAAAAATTGCTGGTATGTTTCCTTTTTCTAAAGTTTCTATTTATCTGGTTCGCTGCTTCACAGTGGTAAGAGGTATTACTTAGTTGGAGGTAAATAGTTCAAAACAATAAGTATAAATATAAAAAGCATGTTATACCACAATATTTTCTCTGAAGTTAAATAAATGCAAACTGCGTATATTTAGGTGTATTGAGCCTAATTTTATATGATATAAAGTATCTTATAACTTTATAAGATAGAAAGTCATCACCGACAACAGAGGTTTTTGGAGTAGAGAGTGCTGAGGATTGAACCTAGCATCTTTACCCTGAGCTAAATCTTACTTTCATTTTTTTTTTTTAAATTTTGAAACAGGGTCTCACTAGGTTGATATATATATGTACACTTTTAAATTGCTTCAATAAACTGTTTACTATATTATAAATTATTGCCTAAAATTTGTTTAACAAAGGCAATACCATTTAAACTTAAGACAATTACAGTTAAGCACTTGCAACTGACTTTATTAAACTTCTCCAATATATATAACCAATAGAGAAAACTTGAAAATGTACATGGAAAATAACTGTCCATTGTTTTAACACTAGACAACAAATTAATATTTTATCATATTTATTCTTTTGGCTAATAATTTAGCTTGTATTGTTTTACATGACTGAAACTGAACAAAAATGTATACATTAATAAGTAATCTGAAATTCTGGTCTGACATACCCATATATTTTTCAAAAACCCTAACTTGTTAACTTTTCTCACTGGACATTAGATAAGAACATGAATAAAAAATGAACAAAATGTATGTGAGAATTAAAAAACATTCGCTTTTTTTTTGGCTAAGATCAAGTGGAGAATTAAAAAGCAGCTCCAATATATTATTAAAATGTTTACTTACTATCAGGTTCTCAGGCTTGATATTTATTGTTCAAACAGTAATGTGCCTTGTGTATAGTATTTATGACTATTTTATTATATTTATCCTACCAAAAAAGCACAACATAGTAGTACTTACATTTTTAGGTAACAAATGTAAGTACTAAAGAATTATAAAATAAATTATGAGAAGTGAAAAGACCCATAATCTTCCTCATTCAGTTTTTTGGGAGAAATGAGTCCCAGGAATCACTATCTTGAAACCTAAATCCTCTCTTGGAAATATTTACAAATGAATAGCTAGTATGACTTTCAGCATCTTTCCAATCATCAAGTCATAATTTATAATACTGGTTAAGCATTCATGAAGAATAAACAACAAGTGGGATAGATTATTTACACAGATGGATTATTTACACAGAGGGAGTAGCTTAAGGGTTTCTGCAGCAGAAGTAGGATGGGTTCATTCTCATCTTGATTTCCTTCAAGCAACTTACTTATTAGCAAAAGACAGAAAATACTTCCAGAGATACATTGTGAGATTTGAAATGTTAACTCCTGTGACACCAGCATCACAGTGAACATCAAAGTCAGTGACACATATTCACACATGATCTTCCTTTAATCAAGAGTATTTTAAAGATAGCAGATACCATTTCAGTACTTCAATATTCAAAGTTTTTCATTTCCACCTTACAAACTGACTAACAAGGTATTTGGCAGTCTTAATATTTCAGCTATCTAGGCTTCAGAGGAAAGGGTTATCAAATAAACACAAATGGGTACATTTGTAAATTATGGAAAGTTCTTTTTTTCAGGAAAAGATTGTATATTGTATGTCTCATTTTTTCATTAGTTGGTCAAGAGTACCTTGTTTATGATTTCCACAAGACCCAAAAACTATCACAAAAAATTACAAACCAAGGAGGGAAGTGATTAGGATTGTAGAATAACTAAAATGTCTTTAAGTTGAGAATATTCTCTTCTATAGTATTAAAAACTTTAAAAATAATCATAGTGGCATACAACATAGTTCATTTATTCTTATTCCTTCCATTTCATTTTTCTTTTTTTTTTTAAAGGTTTTTTTGAGACAGGGTCTCGTTTTTGTGGTTCAGGCTGGTTCTGAGCTCAGCCTCAAACTCACATCACAGCAATTCTCCTGCCTCTGCCTCCCGAGTGCTGGGATTACAGGCGTGAGCCACCACGCCCGGCACTGTGGTATGTGGTACTGATTGCTGCTGTGGTGAGTCTCCACGCCCAGTATTGTTATATGGTTACCGGGGATAGAACCCGGGCCCTTGTGCTTGCAAGACAGGCGCTGGAACCACTGTGCTATATCCCCAACCCATTTCCTTCAATTTCTTAAGATAAAATAATTTTAAACATTGGAGTTTGTAATAAATACAAATTTTTTTTTGAGTTTCCATAAGAAATTATTACCTACCACTTTATTTCTTCAAAACTAATCATCAGACTAATTTAGAGAACAATTCAAAAATTAGAATTTATAATGAAAATGTATACACATGAGTTTTAATTTGTGCATTTCTATACACATCTTATTTTAAATGTTTCAGAATTTATAGTCATAAAATAAAATACAGATCAAACAGAATCACCTAGCATGCTTTTGTACCAAGGAAACATAAAGAATAATCATCTTTGTATTTTTTCAGAGTCCAGCATATTGGTTAATATAGGGAGAAAATAAAATTGGTTGTAACAGTATAATGCTCAAAAAGATTTGGGATTTTCTGTGTTAAGTATTTCAAAACTTTTCGAATTTTATTCATGGGCTATTGTCAGGTTGCAATATACTGTATAAATTATCAGTTGTTTTCTGTGATGAGTACTACGTGACCTGGTAGTTTCCTTTCTTATTGGTTAGTATGTATCATGCTAGTTAATGTTTATACTGGTAAACTGTTGAGCAGAGATTTTTTCCAATAATCATACACTAATATTAATATTCAGATAAGCCCTTTTTAAAAAGACAATTTCTCTACATCTCTTCCCAATTAATTCATCCTACATGATAATATACAAACCATAAACATTCTGTACTCTTGTTTAACAAACAACAAAGCTAATATTCAAAATATATTCTTTACTGTCACAGATATATTTTCCCTATAACTTACAAGATGCACTTGTTACACTGGGATACTTAAAATGTTTAAATGTTTACTATTTAAAATGTTTTAAAACTGCTGCCTACTGTTTATCGTAACTTTGATGCACAGAACAGTTTTTTTGTGGTTCAATTTCCATAACCTTTCTCAAATAGTGTGCATCAAACACAGAGAAATGTTTTACAAAGAATCAAAATATATCCAAGTATCTAGAAATAGCAGCTAACACATTATTTTAACATTGGATTGTAATTATGATTACAGCAGACTGTTTAAGTTACTATTGTATTTTTTTGTTTCATTATTTCAGTGCTGTCAACAGAATTCAACAGTGAATGTTAGTAACACGTAGACAGGGAATTCTAACAACTGCAGGGAGAGAATGCCATCTGCTGATTCATATGTGTACTCAACAGTAAAAGAAAAGCTGGATGTCAGGTAATAGTAATTCCACAAAACAACTTAGAAATCCAAATACAAAGAAAATTGAGATAACCACTATTTTGTTTCAAAAAATCTGAAAATACATTAGGAGGCACTTAATATAAATTTCAAGTTATTCCACAGAAACACAAGGGTACAATGAGCTTATTGCTCACAAGTTCATAATGTTTATAAACAAGACTTTTATTTAGGTACTGAGAGAAAGTCAAAGCAAGAAGATTCTTTGCTTGGCCTTAACTTATTTTCCTGTTTATGAATTTTTATAATCTACGTATAAATGTAATTTATACATACGTGATTATGTAATTTATCCTCCTAACAGGAAGTCTAAGCTATTAACTAACAATTTTGCCAGGGGTGAGCCAGTAAATCTTTGGTAAACATGGATGTACACTTACTTCCTTATAAATTACTGTCCTGCTTTAACTCCCTCTGACATAGTAACCATCCCCATCAATTGAGAACCTTCACTAGAAGCAACCTGAAAAATGTCAGGAAATAAATTCTGGAAAAGGAAGGCAAAATAAAATATGGTATGTACCCCTAGACAGGATAGTGCTCCTATCCAATAGCTAACTGAACAAAGCTTGGTTTTTACTTAATATTCCATTTGAATTTTTTGGCACTAATAAATATATTCTTCTGAAAAGATTAACTGCTTCTTAGGAAATTTCAGTCACACATTAGCATGACATCCTTTAACTGGAAGGAATGTATTCTAACTGACTTCTGGTAGATGCCAGGAATTTGAAAACAAAAATTTGACGTGTGTGTCTGTGTGTGTGCACGCGCACACATGTGTATGTATTGATGTACGTGGAATGGTCACAAAAAAAAGAGATACCAATCATTTTAGAAGAAACCTCCTTTGGGGATAACAAGAGTAGTATAACAAGATGGTTAGTGAAAAAAGGGAGAGACAAACTCTAAGACTTGTGTATTAAACTTTTTAAACCCAAAAAGGAAGAGATTTGTTTTTTTCTTCATTTCTGGTATCCTGTACTGGAAGCTAAAATTCAGGCAAATTCTATTAATAGTATGTTTTATTAATCTCAATGATTAAGTAATTCTTTGTGATTATATCCTGAAAGGAAAATAAATTCCAAAAAAAAACCCACTTTTTCACTAACTTTTGAAACTTTACTTGCTGATAAGCTGTCTCCAACCAAAGCAAAAACTTATGCCCATGATATGGTTGGCTTGAATGAATAAGAAATTTAAGAATAAAGTTCAAAACTGGCAAATCTGATAGCTATTTAGAAGCCAAAATGTGTATGTAGTACAAAATGGAATTATTTAAAATTGTTCTCAATCAATAAATTGAAATTTTATGACTATGGTAAATGGTAGCCAATATCACATAATGAAATAAAGGAAAAAGGACTAGTAATATTTAGCAGAGAATAACTGTAAGATACAAGAAGAAAAAATACTAGGAAAATCTGATCATCCTAAGAAATATTCTATATATGTTAGAATTTTAATGTCTTAAGTAGTATCTTAATACTCTGAGTAGGATAAATGTATTTAACTATTAACCACATTTTAACTAGTATATTTTATTATCCCATGATAATGCTAGCTAGCTGAAATTATACATTAGTAGAACTCCTGAGTAGAAATTTATGTATCTCAGGAAGAATCCACACAATTGGATTAGAAACTAGTGACTGTTTCTTTTTTCCATTGTGTTAAGATTACAGATTTGAAATCTCTTTTTTATCCTACATCTGGTAGTTTTGCTGATTTATTCACAGAAATTACACACCGCAATGCTGATTCCTTTCAAGTTACATGCATGTTTTTCAGTTTAAGACTTTTCTTTCTATTTTGTTTACTGTGAATTTGAATCCATGGAAGTTGTACCTATTAAGATGGGTACGTCTTCACTTTTAGATCTGAATTATGGGACTTTTATACCTTAAAATATTGGTCTGCACCTCTATACTATAAAAATAATCTCCTATTTGTCATATTTAGTCTTCTAACTTACTCAGAATGGAATACTGTAAGATGTGAGGTCATAACCCACACTTTTATGTAGAGAAAATCAAATTTCCTACAAGCATGTAATGTTTAGCAGTATTTCTTACTTTTTCTATCATACTTTACTAGAAAACATAAATGGATACATTTATAATCTTATTAAAATTGATTGTATTGGTACATTTTATATATGCATTATGATGACATTCAATATAAGTTTTAAACCTTTTAGGAAATTTCATACTGATTTTCACAGTAGTTGCACTAGTTTACATTCTTACTAACAATGTAGAAGAGTGCCTTTCTCCCACAGCCTTAACTCCCTTTTTTATTGTTTATTTTTTATTCCTTTTTAGGTACAGTCATTCTATGAATTCCATGCTGGCCTTGAATTCACTCTGTTGCCCATGCTGATGATTCTTAAGAGCTACGATTACAGGTATAACTACCATATGAGCTTCTTTGATTCTTAATGACTTTTCTTGAGAGTACTAGGGAATCTCAGTGTTGCTTAAATTCATATAACCATGGATATTGAGCACTTTTTTCATGTATTTATTGATAATCTGTATTATTTCTTCTAAAAAATGTCTACTGATTTCAGTTGCCCATTTTTTTGATTGGGTCTTTTATTTTAGGGAACTTGATTTTTTTTTGGTTTTTGAGACAGGGTATCGCTTTGTAGTTCAGGCTGGCCTTGAGCTCACTATGTAGCCCAGACAAGACTTGGACTCACAGCAATCCTCCTGGCTCCCGCTTGCTGGGATTACAAGTGTGAACCATCACACCTGGCTTTGTGATATGTGGTAATGATTGCTGGTGGGGTGAGTCATCACACCCTGCACTGTTGTCTGGTGGGTGTGAGTCATCACGCCTGGCATTGTTGTATGTGGTTACTGGGGACTGAACAAGGGACCTTGTGCTTACAAGGCAGGCACCAGAACCACTGAGCTAAATCTTCAGCCCTGGGAATCTGATTTTTTTGAAGTGTTTATATATTCTAAATATTAGTCCTTTGCTCAAGGAGTAGGTGGTAATTTTCCCCCCCAATTTGTAGGTTGTCTTTTCACTTTGGTGGTTGTTTCCTTTGCTGAGCATAAACTTAAATTTTTAAAAATTCAAATCTTTGTTAGTACATTATGAATATACATCACAGCATTCAACACTGAGTTTGTACCAGCATATGACACAACTTGATTCTCATTTTATCCTAATCTCCCACCCCCTCAAATTCCCCCACCTTCTGTATACATAAGCTCTGTTTCCTTTTTTGTTTTTTTTTTTATTGCCATCACATTCTTTTTCCCCTTGTTATTTACCCCTATACAGAATACAGAGAATCATCAAAAAGATCATACACCCTGACCAAGCTGGATTCATCCCAAGGATGCAAGGATGGTTCAACATATGTAAGTCAATACACGTAATATACTGTATTAACAGACTCAAGGACAAAAACCAAGTTGTGACTTTTGAGCCACACGTGTAAAAAATTAGGACAGCAAAAAGATCATTAACACTCAACTAAAAATACGTCTGGGCAAATATAGCAAAGAATTAAGAGGTAAGGTGGCATAATGGGTATATGATCATTCGTTATATTATTCTCTCTTGCTTTCTTTTTAAAATTTTTATGGGTACCTGTCTCCCGTACAAATCCGTTACTTTCTAATAAACAAAAGATTACCCTAGCAATATGACAAATAGACTAGAGTGAGGAAAAGCAAAATGGAAATAGGGCAATCAGAATATTTTGAAATACAATGAGAAATAACAAGCAATGGCAATGATTAAAAAGGAGAGAGAGAGTAAACCCGAGAGATATATACAAAATAAAATCAGCTTAGGTGCAGATTACATACAGAGAGTGCAAAAGAGAAATTCTGAGGTCAGTGTCATTCTTCCTTAAATTAGGAAAGTAGAAGGACAGAGTTTGATTAGATAGGAAATTCCTTTCCAGAACCTGCTGGGTTTGAAAGGCTCATTCAAAATTTCAGTGAAATAGTCAACAGACCCACTCCTAATCAAATATAAAATAGGAAGACAATATAGTAAAGTGATGAGAAGCAAAGTCTGAGTTCAGGAGTCTGAGTTCAACCCCAAGTTCAACCACTCAAATACACTGATTCAAAGTCTCATCCATCTGTATAAAAAGAGTGTTAATAAAATTCTCCATTTTTACTTTATTTTTTGAGAATGAAATCAGATAATGCTTGTCAAATTCTGAGCAAATGAATGAGACAAACTATTTAATAAATACCTATTTAGGAATTTTATTACAGGACATACTTTACAGAGGATTCTTCAGGGATTCTACATTCATTCATGAAGTATTTATTGTAATAAAATACATTATTTATATGCATGTACATATAAATTTGTAACAAATTTTCAAGACGCTAATAAATGTTCTACCATATTTTAAGTGCTGAGTAACTTCATTCAGAGAAGCATCATTTTCCAATTTAAGGCATCCTGAAAATACCAAAAATTCAATCTAGACCCATTTCCTAGATAACTTTACTAAATATATTCAAGTTAATAAAAACCATACTAGGCTCATGACAGACCCTCAGAGATAAAAATGTATAAGGTCAAAACAATTCTGACCAAAATTTTGGTCTATACATGTTTATCTAACAAGTAATCACAATGCACTATAATAGAGGCTAACAGGGGGCATATTAGTACAGTAGTACTACCACAGAGAAAAGAATTCTCCCAGAAATTTGAGTAAAATATCTACTAAGAACTATAAGGAAAAAATAATAGAATGAGACAGAGAGGCAAGAGATGGATTGATTTTAAGTGCCTTTTACAAAGACAGGGAATATTTTGTTCTAATACTCAGAACTAGAGAATAAAACTGTTCAAAGAAGTTGAAAAAGTTTAGTTTACACAAAGTATGCAATGCAAGAACAAAGTAGAAATATAAAGCTGATAAAATATGCAAAAGAGAAGAGGAAGAACCTTTTAAATCATAATCTTATGATACAATTAAGTAAGATAATGTTTTAAAGTGCTTAGTAAAGTTCCTAGTACAAAATAAATGGGTGCTAATTGTTAAATATTCACTTATTATTATCCAATACTATCGTCTTCTTTTTTTAAAGCATAATTTGAAATCAGTAATACACTTATGCAGAAATCATTCCCACTTACTCTTCCTTGGTTAGTTGCCAGAAAAACAAGAGTACATACTTGTCCCTGGTAAGTGTGCAACACAGGACTTCTTGTGGATACCAAAGTCTGCAAGTACTCAAGTAATTTAAATAAAATGATACAGTATTTGCATATGACCTATGCACATCCTCTCATATGATTTAAGTCATTTTAAAATTACTTTTAATATTTAATATCACTAAGCTAAGTAAGTTATTATAATGTACTGTTTAGGGAATTATGACAAGAAAAAACACATTCTATACAGATTTGATTTTCTTTTTTGAGTAGTTTTGATCTGCAACTGGTTGAACCTATGAGGGCAGAACCCAAGGAAATGAGTGACAACAAACAGAACTGATGAAATGTTTTAGAATCTGTTCTTTCATTAGTAAAATGGGAATTGTAATACCAATCTTGTGAGCTTACTGTAAGGAATAAAGAGGGTACAGAGTTCCTGAAAGAGTGACAGAACACATATTGAGAATCCTCAAAGTGATTCCTACTGAGATCACAAGATAAAGCAGAAAACTAGAAATTTTTATTCAAAGTTATGCAACGGAATTACCTTAGAAATAAAGTCATCTTAACACTAAACTCTTTGAATGAGAGGGTAAAAGGTATGCATCTTGTAATGTTATAAAGTGTTATAATAAGAGAATTAACATCAGTATAATGATGTATTTACTTTTATTGAAATATCAGCTTTTTCCAAGAAAAGGAGAAACTAATCTGAAATGTACTCTTTTGCAAATACTTACATTAAAAGTTATATATATATAATTTTTTGGAAAAAGAAATACCAAATACCACTGCTCTAAAACAACTAGTCTCATGTTACATATTTCTTTCTAAATACTTTTAAAACACTAACTAGAAAGCTTTTTTTATTCTACATGATATTGTTCAAGACTCAGGACTAATGAACTCTGGATTAGTAATGTTTTGGGAGTGCTGGCTTTTGCAAAAGAAAAATAACAAATTCTTTCAGAACATTAAGTAAGATAATATCATGATTTATATTCAATCTTTGAATAACACATCTGGGAGATGAAAGAGATTTCATATACTACTATGCAATTTTTGTCTGGTTTTAATTTGTCTTCCCTACAATCTAAAACACATCTACTTACTACTTTGTCTTTCTAATTATCTCATTCAATGGTAGCTGAAATTTAGGAGTTTATTAACTCTAAATAGAAATATCACAATGTATCTGACAAAGGTAGTATCAAATTATATTACTTCTTTATAAAGCAAAGAAAAGTTTATCTAAAACTAAAGAATAATCTCAAAACCAAGTATTTTTCATATTTACATAAACTGAAGTTTAAGCTAAATTTTCTAGGATTAAGAAAGCTCAACTGATGAGCCAGGGATTTAGCTCAGCATCCCAGTGCCTGCCTGGCAAGTTCGAAATGCTCAGTTTGATCCCTGGTATCCAAAAAAAAAAAGGAAAGAAAGAAAGAAAGCGAGTGAGTATAAAGTTTATTTTAGGATTTTCCAATAAGAAATCCTATAACATCAGTAAAATAAATCTAAGTAAGATTAAGAATATGCTTTAAACTTCTTACATAGGTGGTATTGAAATAGTAGTCCAGAAAGAAGAAAACAAAAGCAAGTCTCAGACCTTTGGACTCTCTGTACACTCATTTTTCAGGTTCTATTACCAAAATTCTCAGATATTTAATTCTCTGAAATAAAAAGGTATAGTATTTGCATATAACCTGTACATATCCCCTCAAATACATTAAATCATCTCATTACTTACAATATTAACACACTATAAGTGCTATGTAAATAACTGTTAGACCGCAATGTTTAGGGAATAACAAGTTTAGTACAAATGAAATTTTATTTTCAAATTCTTTTAATCTACATTTTGTTGAATCCACAGATGTGGAACTCATGAATATAGAAGGTGGTATACAACTGAGTATCTACCTTAGGTTCATATAAATTTCCTCAAAGATGTCCCATTTGCCCCAAGATCAACACATCTATACTTACTGATTTTAAACTTTCAATTATCTTATTGTAAGTTTTCCCCATTTGCCTGCAGCATGTCAAGTACACACCAAAATTGTCCTAAGCATTATCTACCATGTAAAAATGCCAAGGAGTGAGTGGAATACTGAAAACCTCACAAGTGTCCAAAACCCCTCAGAATTACTAATAGAGCAAATCTTGTTTGCAATCTTGAAATATAAAAGGCAAAATCCATTACAGTGTTTAATTTTAACTACTAAATGATTATCCATACAAAAACTATTTGCTCTCTGTCAATTTTCAAGACAATGGCAAGTGTAGGAAAATAAGCAAATCAATTTCACATTATATTTCAACACCAATTTATCAATGAGTTTGCTTAATCAACTGAATTTTTTTTGAAAGATAACTACACTATTTAGCACATAGCTGTTATATGTGTACATCTTTTTTCATCTCTATTAACATTTAAAAAAAAATCTCTTGTAGTATAAACCTACCTTAGAGGTTCTCTGAAGCTGATCACCAACATATGTTTTACGAAACTGATCCAAGAACCACAGAATTGCAAGTTCTATTTTCTCATTAGAACATTGAGGCAATCCAGAATCCATTAAAGATATAAGCTGAAAAACTCTTTTCATGAAGGGGAAAAAAAATGCTTCAGTACAAATTCTTGGAGAAACAAAATTAAAACATTCGTCATAAATAATCACCATAAAAAGTGGGAAAACAAAGACTTACAAATTTTAAAAATGTTTTAAAACCATTTGAAATACTACCTCTGGAAGGTACTACAATTTGGTCTAATTTCTTCTAGTCTTTTTTTACTAAGACATACACATATACATGTATGAGTACAATTCTGTATACAAATATATATTTTACTAAAAATTTAAACCTAAAGACAATGGCATATACATTTAAATATAGAATGTATACACAGATATAATATATACAATACATGCATGTATTTAATATAAAAGTGTACTGTAAACTTAACATTTCTAAAAAATTATTTATTTTATGATCATGTAACTCAAAATTAAAAAGAAAATCATGAACTATACCCATCATGCTACATGATTTTAATGAATCACAATTTTTAACTAAAGTATAAAGTAATTAAACATTCCAACACCAAACTATTGTCACTAGTCATCACAAAATCATAAGTGTTTTATTTATTGTTATTAGAAAATCATAAATGACATGACCATAAGTAAAATTTCATACAGGAAAAGGTTAATTCAACATAGTAAAAAGGTCAGTCTTTAATTTAAAATTTTCTAGTGAGTAGCTGCCAAGTACTTTGCACTAACAAAATCAAATATTACATTATTTGTTTAAGATACAGAAACAGAGGTTTTTGAAGAATTAGGCTGCTATTTAATTTTCACAAAAGCATCTGTGCCTAGCTAGCCCTAACCCACCTCATTCCTTCTAGGGATGCATACTTGAAAATGTATGAATGTCATTAATATTTTATGATTAAACAGAGTCAAAGATAGTTAAAAACACAGGGTGAGAAAGTATAATACATACAGTCTTATGTAATATATTCTAATAAGATAGTTATATAAGGTTATATATTTTCCAAACCCTTTTAAAGTACAAACAAAGTGCATTATGTATGGTTCAAAGCCTAGTTTTTTACACTTTACAATATATCTTAAAAAATCTTTCCACATCAAATATAAAGAGCTTGCTCACTCTTTTTTGCAACTGATAATGTTCCATTATGTTTACCATATATTTCCCAATATTACCTTATTGATACTAAAGTTTTTTCTGTAACAAAAATGCTACAATTAACAATCTTGTATTATTTCACATACATACTTTTACAATACACATTTGTAAATGTGAACCTACTAGCTCATAGTGTTATTTTATAATTTTAATAGCTATTTAAAAACTGTCCTCCACAGAATTAAAACCATGTATCCTTACCAGCAGCCAACAACAGTGCCTTTTATACACACAGATAAGGTCGGTCTTGATAATACGCAATTTTAGCATTTTTGGAAATGTGAAAAATGGGTTGGCATCTCGCTGTACGATAATTTGTTTCCTGATGTATGTGCTTAAAATTTTCCATGTTTTTAGCCATCTGTATGTCTTTTTCTGTGACCTGTTTGTATCTTTCATTGATCTTTTTTCTAAGGGATTGTCTTTTCAGTACTGATTTCTCCAGTCCTTTATACATTACAGAGACCCGAACTCCACTTATATTTGATCTTTTCAATAATTTTTCTTACAGTTTTGATTTGTCTCTTAATTTTGACTGTAGTCTTTTAAAAAGAAGTTCCATGCAGAAGTCTTTGTCGTGTTTTTTATGTATAACATTTTTACTCTTTTCTATGGATATTTCATAATAGTAAGATCACATCTGAATCCAAAGTTTTTATTTTATTTTATTTTGCATTCCTTTTTTTTTCTTTTTCTTTTAATAGTGCTGGGAAGTGAACCCAAGGTCTTCTTGCTGAGTCACATCCTTAGCCCTTTTTAAAAATTATTTTATTTTGAGATAGGGTCTTGCTAAATCACTTAGGCTGGGCTCAAACTTAAAATCCTTCCAGAGTGCTAGGATTACAGGCTAGCTGGCTGCTTGAATACCATTTCTTTCTCATATAGCTCTTAGTAACCATTTTGAAGTAACTATTTTCACATAGAAAGATTCATGTAAACATTCAGATTACTTTTAGATTTACATTTCTCTTGCCTAATTTTATTTTTTCATAGTGTTACTTTTATGGTTGTATAATAAGGCTATGTCAAATTTAATTATTTCATCTTCAGTATAAATTCTAAGTAAAACCTATTATCACTTCTCGTATCTACAAATTCAAGTATAAACAAAATCTATTTTAGCTTACTTTTTAAAAAAGTTGGTACACAGTATCAGAGTTAAGAACATACATATTTTGAAAACCATTTTATAGTGGTTTCCTGTTTATGTTAAAGTATTGTTTTTCAAGTAACCTTTACTAAATATCTTCACTATCACTAGGGTTGATCAAAGAGAACTTGCTGAGGAATTACATTTAAGGATTAGATTATTGTAGTCTACAAACAGGTTTGGGATATCTTTCTAGGAATATGCATTTATCATTTAATTTTGAGAAGAGAAACAAAGCTGACTTTAAAAATCCATGTATTAGTAAATTAGCAGATTGTTGGTATAATTTTAAATTAAATAGATACATACATCAAACTTCATCTCTGGATCCAGGTGATTTGTCAAATGAATTAAGCTATATCTTGCTTTTAAATTCTTTATTGAGTAGGACCTCATTCTCCTACTCAAGTTCTTTGTTGATTCTATGAACTTCCCTTTATTTCTTTTTTAAAGCACACATTCCCAAATCCAATGAAGATGTGAAATAAAAACAGTTTGTTGGGGTGCCTTTACAACTCATATTAAGCTGGTGATTTGCATTCGCCTAAGAAGCAATGATATCCCAGCAGGAGAGTAGGAAAGAATTCCCAGCAGGGCACAAGATCCATCTGTCAAAGAAGTTTTGATAGTTGTACAGGTTCAGTTGTAAGTGCCTGAAATCCAAAATAACAACTGCTTAAGCAATACAGGTGTTTATTTCCTCTCAAGCAAAAATCCAAGTCAGTGCTCCAGGGCTTGTTGGTAATCCACGGTGTATCAGAGGCTCAGGTTCACTGTATCTTGTTATACACTTGCCTGCATAGTCACTGTGTGGTCTAGGATGGCTTCTTCGGTTCTACTCATTTATTCTACATATATATATTATGTAGAATATATTACATTCCCTTACATCCAATGGCACATAACATAATCATTTAATCATACCTAGTGGCAAGCCAGTTTAGTAATTGTAATCTTTAATAAGTAGGCAGTTGCCCAGCCAAATAACCAATTACTTTATTGCAATAGAAAGGAAGAAGAGCTAAGGTTGGACAACTAGCAGTTCCTGTCACACTGTCTTCCAAAGAGTCACGGTCATCTCTAAGTAAACTGCTTAACACTAATGCATGTAGTTCACCACACACACACACACACACACACACACACACAATCTTCCAAATTTAATAAATATCCATTAAGTCAGCAAATATTTCAGGGGTTACTATATGCTAAATGTACTCTAGGTGCTTAGAATACAACAGGAAGCAAGATATATACATATATTCAATTCTCTAGAAATTTATAGTCTATCAAGGGAAAGAATTTCAAAAGACAATTAGAATAAAGTATTACAAGTTCTATGGTAAATGTCACACAGAAAATAGCAAGAATTACTAATATCCTGGTATGAAATCAGGCAGAGACTGTTAGTTTAAATTTAAATATCCTTTCTGAGGTTCAGAGGTGGGACCTTGCCAGAGGGGGAAGTCACACAAGGAATGACTTGAAAGGGTATACGCTTGTCCCTGAAGCCTCCCTCTTTTCTCAGCTTCTTGGCTACCAGGGATTGGATACCACACCCCTTCTACCATGTTCCTCGACCATGCTGTTTCTGCCCTGATGTTAACCAACCAAGCAATGAATCCTCTGAAACATGAATCAAAATAAACTTTTCCTCTCTAAATTGAAGGTCTTGTGCACTCTGTCCCAGTGGCAGAAAAGTGACTAATACAGAAAATTGGTATTGGGAGTAGGGCTATTTTTAAGACTGTTCCTGAGCATGTGGTTTAGTAGCATTAGGGGGGATTTTGGAAAGGTTCGGATGTTTGGAGATGCCAGCTATGAAAGGTGCAGAGTACTGAAAGCACAGCTTAATCATTGATTCTGGTAGGATCTCATAAGGCCAGAACGCCAAGAGGAATGCAGAGAGTAAAAACCAAGTACCTAAGGTTTCATTCTAGCAAAGAATGTCTGTATTTTTTCCATGCTCTAAGACTTTATTGAGGCTGAATTTACAGAGAAGGAATGGAAAGGAAAAGTAAAAAGGATCAAGATGTAATACATACATGTAAATGTATCAATTTACCACAGTGAACATATTTCTTACATATTGTAATCATAAACTAATAAAAAAGTGATGAAACAAAAATAAACTTAAAACAAAAAGTAAATAACTAAAGGCTGATCTGGTGGAGAAAACTTCAAGGCAGCCCAATATTCATGTTAAGTACTGACTACTCCTGGCTACTTTTAGCTATATTGACAATGAGAATCAGGAAGGGGGAAAAAAACAAGATACAACCGATTTGAAAAGTTTGTGGTTTCCTGCAAAGTTAGGGTCAAAGAAAGCATGGCTGCTGAAAAGATTAATGGTACAAAGAAGTCAACTAATTTGCATCAGGACAATAGGAAAGAGGACTTGAGGGCATCTCAGAAAGTGATCAGATGCTACTCACTGCATACACTGCTTATTCAGGTTCATCTCGGAACCTGTTTCACTAAGTACAGCCATCTGAGCACTGTGTGGTCTCTTCAGTCACAGTTGAAGGTAGCCATACTATTGCAGCGCATGGTCCAAAGGAACCTAGGTGCTGCTCAAGCTGGTGACAGACTCTGATGTCATTCGATGTTACTGGTTTAGTAATATATGCATGTTCAGGCATGTACAATGTTAAGGTTGTGGGGTCAGGGAGGCTCTGACTCAAATTTGAAATGAAGATCTGGCAGTACCTCTGCCTAGGAGAGCAATGTATAAAGCTGTGAGTGATGCAAAAGGTGCAGTGAAGATCCCCAAATGTTAAAGATGCCAGTAATGTGTAATTTCTGCTGAGGAAAACTACAGGCAGCAAGCAAAGCCTACACAACATGTAAGAGGCAACTAATAAAGTCATAGAGGTGGTGCTACGTAAGCCCTTTGGAGTAAAGATCTGACCACAACCTGCCCTGCACTGTGTACATGGAACTATAACATGTAATCTTGTCCTCAAGGGATTTCATCTAGTTTTGGTTCCATTCCTTTTTATCCCTTATTCCTTCCCTTTACAATGAGAATTGTATATCTGAGCATTGTAAGTTGCAAGTATTTAAGTATTTTTTGGATTTTAAAAAGTACTCACAGCTAAGAATTTGTCTCAGGTCTCAAAAAAAGACTTTGGATTTGAACTTTTTATCAGTGAAAAAACTGTGAATATTTTGGTGACAGTTAGATGGGCTAAACACATTTTTTGCATAATGAGATGGGCATAAGCCTTTTAGGGGGTAGGAGTGGAATGTTGTAGTTTAGATTTAAAATATATCCCAAGGGTCTCATGTTCAGAGGTGAGCTGGTAGGGCATTAGGGGTTTGACCTGGAAGATTATGTTCTTGTTGCCTGATGCTCTTTTCTCTAAGCTTCTTTGGCTGCCTTGGATCAAGCAAGCAGCCTTCCTTCACCATCCCCTTCTGCAATGCTGTTTCTGCCTTGGAGACAACCAGCCAAAAACTCCTGTGAGACCTGTGACAAAAACCCCTTTCCTCCTTCAAGTTGTACGTGCCTGGGACTTTGTCCCAGAAAAAGGAAAGCGGCTAACACAGAAACAATGTCAAGAAGCTGCAGCATGTGGCTCCAACTAGAAAGGAAGAAAAACTGGCTTATACATGCACTGAAAAATATTTACTACAGCTTCCAAGCAGCAACAGGAGAAAAGGCTAATGAGAAAGGCAGAAGTCAGATCATAAAGAGCCTGATTAGCCATCTTGATTTTAAACTATAGGAAAAATAATCCCATAAGAATCAATAGAATTGTTGTTTGCTTTACAGAAAAGCAAGACAATGACAATCAAATCTATACTTGATGAAGTACAACTATGGCTACAAAGAGGAAGCAAGGCATCCACTAACAAGCTGAATACCCAGTCTAGGTAAAAGGAGTTAAGCCAGCGGAGACAGAAATATATGGGATAAGTTCAAGGTAAATCTGATGGGATTTGATGAGTACATGGATGTTGGAGAAAGAAAAAAAAAGGAAAAATTAAGGATAAGTTTCATAATCCAGGCCTGGGCATGATGAGACAGATGAAAAAAGTCAGGGATGGGAGAAGACAGAAAAGAAGAGCTTCAGTTTTCTAATTGGCAAATATACAACTGTTTTATCTCCTACTTTTTTCTCAGAAAGTAGTACCAGTATACTATTTAATGATACAAAGTTTTTTAAAAATGAAAAGAATATTTAATTTCCATTTTGCAGAATATATAATGCTATCTTAAAAGATGGTATAAAGGTAAAGTTTTCACTTGATTAAAAATTAAAATATTTTAAAAATATTGCCAAGTACCTATTGTTCATATTTTTAAGAAATTTAATCTGACATAGGAAATAAATCTTCAAAAAACTATTTATGTGTACCCAGGTTTAAATTTTATTAAAATATATTTTAAAAATTGGAAAGAGTATGAAATGAAAATTCTATTCAGAATTATAATAAATTTATCAAATACTTGGGGAAATATTTCTAAATAACAGTGAGAAAGATTATTAGAGCTACCTATAATAATCTGAAGTACTCATTAGGGTGATAGTGGCTCAGTAACATACTTTTATATCAATGGAATGCTATGAAAGGCCTGGAAATAAATTTAATAATTTTGTGTAAGGTGTAAGTGATATTTCAAATCAGTAGAAAGTGTTAGTTGATAAACACTGTGAATAGCAAAATATAAAATCTGCAGTATACATACATTGAGCTATTATTCTACATAAATTAGAAGAGATAATCACAGAAGAAAATCAAATATTTGGAATAGTCAATATAGATATAAAAATCACAAAGAAGAAAAACCTTAAGTGCTGAAATAGGAGTGGAAATCAAGGTTTAACACCATTAGAACCGAAGAAATACTCAAGAAATGACATCTGTTAACTAAAGCTAGCAACTGTATATATCCTATTATTTAGAATTCAGCTGCTAAAAAACAACTCTCAGAGTCTTTCAGTTTGGAGGATAAATAGATATAGCTTGAATATCCCTTATTTGAAATGCTTAAAAACAGAACAATTTCAGATTTCAGAGATTTTTTTGGATTTAGGGATATTTAGATAGACTTTTCTGATTAAACATCCATAACCTGAAAATCCAAACTTCAAAGGCTTCAAAATCTAAAACTTTTTAATTGTCATGTTGGAATTCAAATTTTCAGATATTGGAGCATTTTGGATCTGGGGTTTTCAGATTATGGATGTTCAATACACAGAACTCTTTCAAAGGTGATATGGCAATATCAGTTTAAGCCTTTAAAATGCTACATACACATAACTAGATATACATCTTTTAGAAATGAAATTTTCTAAATTTAAATAAACATAGCTAAAAGAATATTCATTTGAAGACAATTTATAATAATGAAAAACTGAGAACCTAAAATTCTAAAAGCAGAAGTAGTCAATTTGATATGACTTAGAATACTTCATGTCTAGGCTGAATGTTCACAACACTATATTATGATTATTTTTTAAAAAGATGTGTAATAAATCACTTCCTACTTGATTACTATATGCCAAGCACTGTTATAAGAATTTTATTAAAAAGCTATTAATTTTTTTGATTCTTGTAATTGCTTAAAATGAGTCAGGTATTATCTCCATTTTAGTTCACAAAACAATTTAATCATAATTTTTGTTTTAATAAAAGTTTATAAACATATTTGGTGTACATATACACACATTAATTTAAAAGATTCAAACAACAGTAGTAATCACCAAATTAATATATAATTTTTTATTTTCAATTGAATTTTGAAGTCTTCAATGAAAATATTCACAATTCTATAATAAGGAACAAATGTTATTAAAATAAAATACAGAAGATCACCTCATTTATTTTATTTGTATATAGCAATTTTCTTGATAGAACAGAAACATACAGAAAATAATTCAATTGCTTCTTACATAAGGATGTGGTGATTATGTGAAAAATGATGAAAGTTTGTACGGAATTGACTACCTATTCCATTTGATGTATATCAGTCCAATTTTGCCATCATTCTAATACAATCCAATCAGATCCTAAGCAATGTAAAGCAAACTAAATCTCCAGTACACCATTTTCACAAACATCTAAAACATATTTGGGCCTATCACTGGAGATTGAACTTTTAAAATCACTTGACTCCTGACCTTTGGTTTTCTCATCAATACAAGGAAAAATAGCTCCTCATTAAATGAAAAAGGGAAATAATACCTTTCTCAAAAGGTCTCAGACAATATACAGTACTTTAACTTACAATACTAATTCAATAACTGAATTTATTTATAAATTGAACATAAATTTATGTAAAATACATAACTGTTACTTACCGACAGGATAATTCTCCATCCATAACATCATGTTCATCTGTACTGGTATATGTCAGTCTTCCTCCTACAACTGTCCCAACTAAGTATACCAGCCATGCAAGGCGACCTACATAATATATAATAAGAAAGAAACATATTTAGAAAGTATAAAGCTTATGTTTCAGAAAATTCAAAAATTAGTAAGATGATCTATTTTTCCAAATATTGACCAACTATTATAAGCACAGAACTTGACAGAAAATTGGTTTTAAGTTGGTCAAGACAGACCAGATAATACAGATTTTCTGTCAGATGAGAGGGAGCAATGCTTAAAAGATGTTTGAAAGATACTAACCAAGATCAGTAGCTACTCAGAAAATGGGTTAGGGTGAGACACCAAATGCAGAAAGACAACTTGAGGCAGCCACCCACCAGATGAACTCCAGTATTGGAGGTGTTTAGAAAAAGTAGCAGGGACCCTCTTGATCCCCAAACTGCTTATAGCCCAGGTCTAGCAAACACACTGCCATGGGAAAAGATCTAACCCCCTAAGGGAAGAAGCCAAGTGCACAACAGCTACCAGGTAACTACAAGTGATGCAGAGCCTAGAAGCCATCACCCAGCGCCCACCTGTCCTACTTTTCCTCCCACTGGAACACAGAGCCCCATGAGAGAGACATTCTGAAGAGATAAATTCCTCAGATTAGCGAAGTGTGGAAAGCACAAGCCAGAGAATTACTCACAGGCACTGACTCAATTAGGATGGCGAGCCCTAGGGACACAAAGAAACAGGGATCCAGAACTAGGCATTGAGAGATCTATGGGACAGAGTCATGGGGCACGCCAACTGTGACTGACATGATCCTAGGAAGAGAAAAGATGCTGGAGCAGTGCCAGAGGCAGCCACCTACCCATTCATCCCCCAAAGCCACAGACCTCTCAGCCACATGATATTACACCTACCTCCTTCTCTCCAAACTCTCCAGAACATGGTGGACGCCCAGGGGGGATCCCTTTCATCACTCACTAAAAGTTGCTGAGACCTGTGCCTACGTGAGATTCCTCTCATCGTCCCCCAAATACTACTGAATTGCAAACAACAGGGTACTCCCTGAGCCCTAAATGCAATTGATTTTTCAGAGTGGATAGAGAATTCATAAGGTGTGAAGTTCACTGGAAGCAGACAAAAGTGGAGAGGACCCGCACGGGAGAAGATGCTGCATAGGATACTGAGATGGGTATAGTAAGAACAGACAAAGGGAGTTTAAGGGATTATCAGGGAGGGAAGGGGAAGGAGACCAAGGATGACATCAAAGGAATACTGGGTGTTTGATCTGTGTCATCATGCCCTTCCCACTTCCAATACAATAGAAGGTGTCTAATAATAAAATAGGCAAAACACTCAGCTGCTCACAAGAAGTGCAGCTGAAACCTAGCACAGTTCTGCCTACAGAGGAATGAAAAACAGTCTCAGTGTCCATCTAGAGCTCCCAGTGGAGGACCTCCTCAGTGGGAGGCAAGAGAATAAATCACTGGAGGAGAAGCATTCAAACACAAAGTGACACATTCAAACCAAAAGATCGGGGTCCAGTCCCCAGCAAATGCTACAAAGGCCAGGTCTCTCTCTATTTTTTATCTAAGCTGGAAGAGCGCACTGGTCCAATTCTGACTGCAGTATAAACAGGCCTAAGAGTACTCTCTGTGTATGTGTATGTTTTTTTCCTTTCAAATGGCGTGGGTGGGTGGGTAGGTGTTGTTTATATATTTGAAATGGAGAGAAAGAATTACTTATTGCTTTAGTTTATACAGCCTCTTTCATGTCAGGTTAACCTTCACAGAAGGATTCAAACATAAGTTTTCTATCATGTTTAATTGGTTGCAATGTTCTTTCAACTTTCCTCATTCCCAAATATACTTCCCTTCCTCTTTTTTCCTGATTTAGCAAATAATCTTTCCCTTCTCCTCTGCCTCTATTCCAGATATGAAAATTAAAAAAACAGTATCTTTTCTTTCATTTGTTGTCTTTTTTTCTTCTTCCTCATCTACTTTCTTTCTTTCCTTCTTATTTCTTTGCCTCATCCTCTATATCACTACCTAATCATTATCAATATTCTTAAATTGCCCAGGATTATTGAAAAGAAGTCTAACTTTTAAATTCTTTAAAAACAAATTTTAAAAAATTCAAAAAACATATATAACTGACATATCGTTGGTTCTGTAGATACAGATGTAACTGGTAGTTGGTCTCTCTTTGCAGTACAGCCACAGGGACTGATCTTATTATGTTGAATAGGTGTATGAATTATCAAAACAGAACTAAAAACAAGATCACATCAGAGGGAGATGTACATTAAGTAAAGATCTCCATAATAATTAAAGAATTTTCTCTTAATTTATCTTCAACTCTCAGTACAAAAACACAGAAATACGGGAAAAGAAGACAACAGGATGCCTCCAAAAACTCTCACCTCCCCAAATGATTTTATGGATACTAGAGTAGAGGAAAGTTGAGGCAAAGAAATAAAAAAGCCAAATGATCAAAATGCCCGTAGAGATCAAAGAAGAAATAACTGGATATTAAGATGGTCAGTGAGCTCAAAGAAGATGCAAATAAACAGATAAATGATTTAATAAATATTCAACACATTTTAAAAAGCCATAAACAAAAAGTTGATTGAATTAAATAAAACAGTGAAAGACACAGATGTCCACTTTAGTACAGAATTAAAGAGATTTTGAAAAGGGATCAAGCAGAAATCCTGGATATGAAAATATAGACAGCAAGATTAACTGATCTAAGAGAATTGAAGACAAGATTGATGTAGTATATCAAGTACTCAATGATGCCTAAACACAACTTAACACCATGTAAGCTGGCTCTAACAGCTGCTACGTGACTAAAAAGAAATGCAGTTTGGAAAGATTACAAAATCACAGTAGCTTGGCATGGGGGCTCATGACTGTAATTCCAGTACTCTGGAGGCAGAGGCAGAAGGACTGCTGTGAGTTTGAGGCTACATTAGCTACATAATGAGTTCAGGGCCAGCCTGAACTCAAAGTGAGATCCTGTCTCAAACCACTGGAAAAAAAACAATGACACTGAAGTTATAAAATACTTATTTCCCAAAATCACAGCAGAAAACTTCTAAATGTACCAAAAGAACTCACTATCCAGATAAAGATCCACATAGAACCCTAAATAGCCACTAACAGAACAGAACTCTACAAGATACAGCATAGTCAACAACTCAGAAATCCAGAACCAAACCAAAAAGAATATGAAAAGCTGTTAAAGGAAAACATCAACTGAACTATAAAAGCAAGTAACACAAACTTTAAAGACCAGAGGATTTTGGAACCAATATTTTCAAAGCATAAAAGAAACTGCTGTGAAAAATTACTACATCCTGCAAAATTATTCTCCAAAACTGAAGATGAAGAAATACTTTCCATGACAAAAAAAAATCAAAGAAATTCAAACCAGCACTGCAGAAAGTACCCAAGGAAATCCAAGATAGACCCAAGTGAAGCCAATATGGTCAAATATCCCAAATGAAAGAATAACTGCAAGAATAGTGAAAAGAATCACCACAGGAAAGTACTCAATGACAGAATTCAATAAATATTTCTCAATAGTAATATAGAAGACCCAACTGCATGTTCAAGAGATATACTTCATTCAAAAACACACATACTGACAATGAAAGAATAGAAAATAATAACTGCATACAACTGGAGCCAAAAACAAGCAGGAATAGCTATTCATAAAAATCTCAAACAACAACAAAAACATGTAGCTATCTTACCTTACTTAGGGACTTTAAGCAAAAACCAATTAGAAGAAATAAAAAGGTCACTACATACTAGTAAAGGGAATAATTCAACATGAGAAGATAACAACTGTAAATAACTGTAAACTGAATGTCCACGTAGCCTACTTCATAAATCAAACACTACTGGACATAAAAGGACAAGTTGTCACCAATATAATAATCTTAACAGACTATTTAAATTTGCTCCACATACTGGGTTGCAGACCCCTACACTATAATTTTCCAATGAAATTATATACTTTAGCATGTGGGAGCTAGTTGTCCATCTCAATAGCTGCATTGGAAGAATGTCGGAAACAATCTTTGGGTTCAGTCACCTGATACAACAAACAGTAAAGTGTGTCTGTGTGTATAGACACACACACACACACACACACACACACACACACACACATATATATATGTATGTATGTTAAATATATATATATATATAATATATGTATGTCAAACTGTACCCACATTATGCACTGTTACATTTTTATGCATTTATAATTTTTTACTATATGTTTTCTTTTTATTTTTCTTATAGAATTAGCCTAATTCACTACAGTGCTGGATGAAACTCCATTTTTACAACTTTGGCAGGAGATTGGAAATGAATCATCAAGTGACTCAACAATGACAGCTTAGATCATGTAAACCAAGAAGTTATGCCAAGATACAACAGAGATGTGGCAGTTAGAGAAGTACAAAATGAAGCCCTTAATTCAGATGAAGAATAAAAAATAATTTAAATAAGCATTTGACTAGTCAAAATGATACAAAATAGTCACATACACTTGAACGATCCAATGTAGTAGAACTAGGTCAGAAAATGTTGTTAGGTTCTTGCCAGAAGTAAAACCTACTGGACAGAATGATAACACTGTGACTTCATGTAGAAGTTGTTTGCAATGGATAGTATGCTACCAGATGTTTTGAAATACAATAATGATGAGATATAAGAAAATAGTCTATATTCATCAGTCATACTCTGCAAAAATGTATTTATCAAGACATCTCACCTAAAAGCCTTCATAGTAGGACTTTCTCACTCTAATCGTCAGAATCTAAAGAATTTATGGGGAAGTGAAAGGTGTGGTACTGAGATTTTCGAACAACATCATGACACTCAAGAGATTTGGCTTCTTTAAAAATTAATATGTTCAGAAAGACTCACAAAGAAAGAAAAAAAAAATTGGCTGCTATTTGCTTCTTTGTTGATAGCATTTTCATGTATAAGGATTTGAACCTAGTGAGAGACACATAAGCTGCAGTTAAAAAAAACAAAAATAATTTTTGTGATGCTGTGTAATGAGTACTACTGTTTAATGCTAAACCATATTACAAAGAAATCATGAATTTCTCAAAATATAAAAATCTATTCATTTTTTGTGACTTTCAATTAAACCTTTGATATCAAAGAAGCCATTGAGAGGTATCATAATACACGGAAACCTTTTTTTTTTTTTTTCTAAAATTATGTTTAGAGAAAGAGTGCATATGTTTTCTCTTTCCTTGCTTTAGAAAGTAATGATTTCTATTGAAAAAGAAAGCAAAGGGTCAGGGATGCAGCTCAGGGGTGACACACATGCCCAGCAAGCACAAGGTCCTGAGTTCAAGCCCCGATATTAGGGGGAAAAAAACCAGAAAAATCCAAGTACAGTATTCCTAACCCTTAGAAAGTTAAAATCAAAATTAGTGTTTAACAAAAACAATGAGAACCAGGTGTGATGGTTCACACCTGTAATCCCAGTGTTTGGGATGCTTCGGCAGGAGGATCATCAAAGTCAAGGCCAGTCTGAGCTACATGACAAAACCCAACAGAAAGAAAAAAAGAACAATAAAGTATAAAAGCATTATTATTAAGTTATTGTATATAATTTGCTATTCAGCTGAATAGCAAAATCACTCCTGAAGCCTGAACAATTTTAGAGTCACAGTGTTCAAGGATCACCATCTAAAACAGTGATGGCGAGCCTATGGCGTACATGTAGCAGCAAGCTGTTGTTACCATGGAAGGTTCTAAAAGATTTGACATCAGCAATCTAGAAGAATAGATAAAGAATTCCTGCAAAGAACAAACAACTCCTTAGGAAAATTATCAACAGACAGAAATAAGCAGAAAAACAAACGCAAGGCAGAAAAACAGTGTATGTATCTGAAAGAATGCTGAACTTCATCTCTAATAGAGACAATGAATTTTAAAGCCATATAAAACGTGATTTTAAGCCTAGTAGGCTGGCAAAAATAAATCCTACAGGTGAATGTGGGTCAAAGAGAATTTTTATATACTTCTGGCAAGAATATAAAAATAATCCACTGGAAATGGAATAGAAATGAAAAATATCTGATACATGAGTTTCATACTTATGAATTTTTAAAAATCTTATAATAAGACTAAATTTCCTTTTTTTCTTTTCTCAAATGTTTAAGGCACTTGTTTTAGCAGCTGTTCAAGCAGAGAACATTTTTTCCTTAACAAAATAATTATTGCTGCAATAATCTGTAATTATGGTTTATAACTGCAATAATCCCAAAGAAATCAGTCATTACCATAGATCACAAGTAATCGTTAACTACTGTTAATGACCTATTTCTTAGGGAATATTGTTTTTGTAAACCATGACCATATCACCACAAATATGAAAGAGCAAGACAATATAACACAAATGAGATCATAATATAATAATAAACTTATTTTGTAACATTAAAAGCCATTAAGCATCTAAATTAAAGCACACATAACAGGAGCATATAATTTTCTTTGTTCAACATTAACTGAAGTGTTTAGTTCTGCACAAAGAAAAGGAATACTGCCACACAAAATGTACAAACTATGGCCATAATTGGCATTTTTTGTAATATAAAACAATTACTTTTCAGTACATTACCTTTAAAAGGTAATAGATTTCCCATTGATTTTTGAGTCAAAGAAAACAAATAATAAGCATAATTTTTTATGTATCAGATATTAGATACCTTGAAGTGTTATTTTATAATAAAAGGAAGAGTGTGCATGTGTGAAAATTTCAATTAATACTAATCAAGAATCAGGTTTAATTCATTCAATACAGAACTATTTAATAATACTAAATTATTTTATTCAGTTAAACTCATTTGTATTTTAAGCATCTATATTTTCAATGCCCTTCTGAAGGAAAACATCTTTTTCAACTGAATCTTTTCACACTAATATTTGATGTATATGAAAGCATAAATGTAATGTATGATGTGTAATCAACAGCTATTCAGTTTCAGAACCATTGTATTACCAATACTGTCACATCTACCTCTGACCTCTTCCTTGAGCTGTTTCCCTACCTTAGATATAACCATGATCCTCTGACTTGTGCTTGCTATTCTTTTAACATTTTATCATTTATGCATATATTCCTAGCTAATATGTTGCTAGTCTTGTTTGGAATCTTTATATTTAAAATTGCTTACTTTCTATAGCTTCCTGAGAGTTTATTTTCTTCATTAAACATCTTATCTCTGACATTCACCCACATCTATTTTTACAACTATAAAATACTCTATTGTGTAACTATACTATGATCTGTTTATCTTCACACTGGAGGGAGTTTGGACTGCTTCTATTTTTGTCATTATGAACGATGATGCTGTGAATATCATTGTACACAGAGCTACATCACATTAATGCTGTACATATTTACACAAGTAAATATAGAAGTACCAGATCATGGAGAATTCACCTATTTCATTTCATAAGAAACACCAAAATCAGTGACATTCCATTTGCAATGGATTACTTTTATAGGTCTACCAAAATTGTTTAAGCATTTTTCTTTGGCCATATTCACCTGCAAGATTTATCAGTCTAGGAGGATTAAAATCTCAAATTGTGTGGCTTTAAAATACATTTTTTTCATTTAGAGATGAAGGTAAGCATCCTTTCAAGTGCATGTATTATTTGTGTTTGTTTTTCTGCCAGATGCTTGTTTTTAATCTGTTGACATATTTTCTAAGGAATATTTTATTTTATTGGTTTGCAGGAATTCTTCCCATATTTTTTTATGGTGATCCTTGCTTAATTTGTATGTATAAACATACAAATTGTATAAACATACAAACACAAATATGTGTGTGCATGTCGTGAATATTTTGTTTCAGTTTTAGTCTTTTAAAATTTTTATTATTGAGTCAATTTTTGTATGTTAAACCTATTGTAAAGTTTTCTAATTTACTGACCTCAAAAATTAATATGAATAAGTTTGTTTTAAATCTTTGCTGCATCCAAAATCACCTTTTGTTTCTAATATTATTTGCAAATTTTCTTTTCTTCTTAATCTCATGAGACTATCAATTTACCAACCTTTTTGAAGATTTATTTCTTTAATTTTGCTAATTATTACGCCATTTATATGGCTAAATATACTCCTTTCATGCTCACTTCTCAAATCAGATGTTATATCACATCCTATTTTTCTAAACAAGCTTTGTTTTCAGTAAATTTCTTTCTTTTTTTTGACAGGGTCTCGCTTTGTAGTTTAGGCTGGCCCTGAGCTCAGCTTCAAACTCACATCATAGCAATCCTCCTGCCTCTGCCTCTGAGTGCTGGGATTACAGGTGTGAGCCACCACGCTGGCATTGTATGGTTACCTGGGGATTGAACCCAAACCCGGGCCCTTGCGCTTGCAAGACAGAGCCGGAACCACTGAGCAAAATCCCTGGCCCTCAATAAATTTCTTTTTAAAAACTCTGCTGCTACTTTTCAGAATGTTGTAATTTCATTTGTGCAAATCTCTATTTAAATTTATTTTGTACACTATAATTTTAAAATTAGAAAACCAATATAAAACTTGGAATGGAGTTAAGGACAACTGTATCATAAGTAGATTTTCTGACAGAAACTAAACCAAGTTTAAAAAGCAAGTATTGACACAAGGAAATATTTCTGCTACAGGACCAGCAAGGAAAATAAATAATGTACAAGTACCTGGATCATATACTCATTTTTTTTTTTTTTTTAGGTTTTTTGAGACAGGGTTTCGCTTTGTGGTTCAGGCTGGCCCTGAGCTCAGCCTCCAACTCACATCACAGCAATCCTCCTGCCTCTGCCTCCCGAGTGCTGGGATTACAGGCGTGAGCCACCACACCCGGCACTGTGGTATGTGGTACTGGTTGCTGCTGGGCGTGAGTCTCCACGCCCAGCATGGTATGTGGTTACCTGGGAATCGAACCCGGGCCCTTGTGCTTGCCAGACAGGTGCCAGAACCACTGAGCTAACTCCCTGGCCCAGGATCATATACTCATTTTAATTATAATAACAGTGGTACTTTAAAATACGTATTATTGACTCTCCACAGTCCAGAGTTATAATTTCATACTTCAGTAACAATGTACTGATAGTTCCTAAAGAAAAATTTTAACAAAGAATAAACCAGATGTTCTCTCATTTGACATAATCCATCTAAGTTTAGCAGTTAAGAAAATTACACATGTTATTTAATCAATATTCTAAAATGAGGTTTAAGGACAGTAATAAGATAAAGGAAGAAAATCAAAGACATGAAATGCTTCTCTGATATTTAATTCATTGTCTTTCATTTCTTCGCCATCACTGTCAGAAATTCAGGGAAGTTAACTGTGTCATTAACATCAACCATCAACCTCTAGTTTATTAATCTTGTTTGCTACCGTGGGATTCTGCCCAAGATATTTTATTATATTCCCAATTCCTTCATTGTTACAGCTCTATCAGCACCCTTATCAACTCAAGGAGGAGAGAAGGTGAAGTGATCAACGGAGGGAAAGAAGAGGCAGAGAAAAGAAGTGGAAAATAGATGAGCAAAGATTTAAAAAAAGAAAGAAAAAAAGAAAGAAAAAAGAAATACCATGTACTTACTCTAAGCTCAACAATGCATTAAAAATATACTCAAAATCTGATTGTTTGCAGCCAACAGGACTTTCAGGGCATCTAGCTGACTATTCAAAAATGGAAGTTACTTTCTACTTCCCCCTTATCACCCTGCTCACATTGAGCAGCATCCCTATCCCATTTGTATTCAGTATTATTATTATTATTATTATTATTATTTTTTTTTTTTGAGATAGTGCATCACTTTGGTAGTTCAAGCTGGCCCTGAGCTCACTCTCTAGCCCAGGCAACCCTCGAACTCACAGCAATCCCCTGCCTCTGTCTCCCAAGTGCTGGGATTACAGGCTTGAGCCACCACACCTAGCAATGTGTTGTGTGGTACTAATTGCTGATGGGCGTGAGCCACCATGCCCAACATTGTAGTACTTGGTTACTGGGGATCAAATTCAGTACCTTGCGGGGCCGGGGATTTAGCTCAGTGGTTCTGGCGCCTGTCTTGCAAGCACAAGGACCTGGGTTAGATCCCGGTAACCACATATAATACTGGGCGTGGAGACTCATGCCCAGCAGCAACCAGTACCACACACCACAGTGCCGGGCGTGGTGGCTCACGCTTGTAATCCCAGCACTCGGGAGGCAGAGGCAGGAGGATTGCTGTGATGAGAGTTTGAGGCTGAGCTCAGGGCCAGCCTGAACTATAAAGCAAGACCCTGTCTCAAAAAACTTAAAAAAAAAAAAAAAATTCAGTACCTTGCACTTGCCAGGCAGATGCCAGAACCACGGAGCTAAATCCCCGGCCCTGTATTCAGTATTTTGAGAAAGTGTCTCAGTTGCTACATTGACTTGGCTGGCTTCAAACCTGCAGGCTCTTGCCTCAGCACCCCAGAAGACAGGTATGTGCCTTCATATCCAGCCATTAACTTTTACTTCTAAGCAAATAAATGCAACTTTTCTTTGAGGTAAACTAAAAAAGAAAATATGGTTTTATAGGCAGCTCCTCAAGCATGATCCAAATTACAATGTAACATACTGGATATATAATAATATAACATAATTAAAGCTTATACACAACATACAAATCTGAATAGCTACTATATAATGCCATAACTGTCTCATCAGGCAAAACAAAAAACAACAATATGAAACACAAACTTAGAGGGCCACCACATATCCACCAAAAGGTACTTAATGAAGAGACTGAAATCTAGCCTATTCTCCACCTACAAATCAGTTCAAGCTACTATACTACAGAACTTGCCTAGAAACTTTGTTTTTAAATTCCACAAAAGAACCAAATGTACTACATGATAATTCCAAAAAGGTAAAATATATCCTGAATGGCCAAAAGTTATTTAAGGGCAGAACTTTAGGTTCAGAAACTGAAAGGCTGACCTCCTCTGATGATCAAAGGAGGCCTAGGACACACTCAAAATGAGAAGACCAGTAAGAAGCTCATGTATAAAACTGATACAAAGAGTTATATCCTTAGTGAAAAATGTAAACTTAAGGGTGAGGAGGGATCTACCATAGACAGAAAGTAATGTATAAATGCCTGACTAGACTTCACTGCTAGGTGAAGAGGAGGACAGAAATTCCCAAGTCAGAGTTAATATGTAACCTCTACAAACTGTGAGCCAAAACACTCTTTTCAAACTTAGAGTTGTGGGTGTATCAGGTATTGTGTCTCAATGATGAGAAAATAACAAAGAAACACATAAACAACCAAAAAAAATATAAGAAGATGTTCAACATCATTAATCATTAGCGAAAGGCAAATTATAGTCACAGGAAGATACCACCTGATACCTAGTAGATACCTAATGGAATCGCTAGTTAAGAAAGCAAACAATAGTAAATAACAATGAGCATGTGAAACAACAGAAACTCTTAATAATTAATAGAAATGCAAATCTATGCAGATTTTCTGTAAATAGTATGGCAATGTTATGTAAGAATAAACACAAATTTGTCATTTACTGGGCATCCATCTTAGTTATTTACCCAAACGAAATGGAAGTTTATATAGACAGACTTGTCCACAAGAGTTTGCAATATCATTATTCATGATAGCTTAAAAGGTAGCACTGTAATTCAAAGATTTATCATCTGATGAACAAACTATGGTAAAGTCACATTATGAACTATTTACCATGCAGCAATAAAAAGGGACAACATATTAATACACAAAACATATTTATGAATTTTAGCAAAGAATATAGCACTAGAACAGGACACAAAATTTTTTAAATGTAAATCTATTGTCTTTTTTAAAAGTTAGATGAATTAATTCAAATGAAGTTTGATATGAAACATGAAGGTAGCAGAAATACAAAGAAGGGCCACAAACCTAGAGATATTATTTACAATTCAAAAAGAAAAGGATTCGTTTAAAAAATATATAAAGGGTACCGCACCGCATGAGGCCTTGGGTTTGATCCCAATAGAACCAAGCAAAACAAAATGAAACAAAACCAAAACAGAAATAAACCTAAACATGTTTGTTTTTCCCTTACATATACCAGTCCAGAAAATCAGTAAGAGGAAGACAAACATAAAAGGGAAATGAAGAAGAGACACACACATACCAATAAGAATCAGACAGCATAATGAACAGTAAGTATAAAATTATGTTGAACTTAGGAGATTTAAAATACTCATGATGTACATTATCTCAACTAGACTGTCAATGATTAGAGTCTAATAATCTGAGCTGACTGGTGAGGATCTAGGTTGGTCTGTGGCATGGCTCTTATTTTTATACACAGAATGTTACCAGAACAGTCACAGCCATATGGCTTGATCCCAGCTATAAAAGCAGAGTTAAAGAGTCACAACTGAGTTCTAAAACATTTACAGATTCCTAGAATGATTTAAGAACAAGGTAGCCAATTCCTGACATGTCAGTGGAAACTTGTGAACACTACTGATAGCTGTAAAATAGAGAAAATTACTTTTAAAATAGTTAAAAATCATTTACTAGAGCTTATTATGTTATTTACAATAATCTTTATAGCAACACTATATAGTACAAGCAAAAAATAGAACGAATAAAAAATACCCACTGACAAGGGAATCATAAATGAATATTTAAACCTAACAGTGCAAGGCAGTAAAAATTGAGAAATACGTATCAATACAAGCTCTCACAAATGTATTAACAAGAAAAATTAATACAATAAGTTATACAAGAGTAAGTGCCCAGTAGAATTACATTTGTTTAAAGATCAAAACCATGCAAAATCACACATTTTAAAAATGGATGTACAGTAAAACTGAAGGTTTGTGTTTCATATTGTTATTCATAAACAAAATGGCTGTGAAATATTCTGTTGGCAGGTAGGACAGATTTAGAAAAATGAACAAAGGATACTGAAAAGATAATGGCAGTGACTTACTCTTTAAAATAGATGATCTTTTTTTTACCAATATTCTTTATGTCTCAATATATATGTCTTTTTCTACATGTTTGATATTTAATAATTTTCAAAGTACGAAGATGGGAAGTCACTGAAAGCTAATCTATCCCTTACCAAACTCACTCTCCAGTGTAAGGTAAAAGAAACGAATATAAAAAAAATTCTGCAACTGTATTAAACTTTTGGATAAATAAAACCTCATTCTTATACTAAAATGTCTCATTTAAAAATTGAGAAATGGGACAGGAACAGCACTGGACACATGTAATCCTAGTCACCTGAAAAGAGGATGATTACAAGTTTCATGCTACCCTGGGCAACTGAGACTGTCTTAAAATAAAAATAACAAGGGGTGAGGATATAACTCAGTGGTACAGTATTTGTCTGGAATGTTGTAATCATTGGTTTCAATGATTTCAATCAATGGTTTCAATCAATCAACATAAAAATGAAAAAAAATGATTATTTAAAAAGATATCTTACACTATCTGCTCAAGGATCATTACTATCTTTTTTTGGTATTAATGTCATACAGAAATTTCCTGAAAATCTCATACAGGAGAATTACAAAGTAACTATGGTTAATAAAATTAATAGCTTATTAGGGGACTAGAAAATGGGGAAAATATGTATCAATAATTTGCAGTTAAGATTATTGAAGTGATTCATGACAATACTTAATATTCATCATCACACTACTCACATAGTAGTCACATAAAATGTACTGACCTTCTTGAATTGTCATATCCACAGTGATCTGAGAAGGTGAATGCAGAAGTTTTTGGTAATTCTGTGCATTTTGGTCGAACAACTGTACAAGAAGACTGCATGTCTTTTCATATTCACATCTGCTTACAGTGCACAACTGCTCTAGCTGCTGAAATACAGTAGCAGTATCATCTAGTGGATCATCTAAATGATCTCTGCAAATACACACAAAAAAATCTCCAATTGACATTAGAATATGATAAACTTTTACTCACCATAAATAAAAGTTTAGAAAGTAATAAATTATCCATCAAGATGACATGAATACATACATATAGATCCATAAAAAAGCAACGGGAGCTCACAGGTGAATCGACTAAAGGTCACAGTATACAATGTACATATATAAAATCAATTCTGGGAATAAAATGTAGAAATTTGAATTTTAAAGACATATCATAGGAAGGCTCTGGAAAACATAAAAATACTAATTAAACCTAATTCAATTACGCAAGATGTGAAGGATGAAATTATAAAACACTGAGAAGAGCAGAGAGAGTTCCGTTCACTGACTGAAATACTATGTATTGTTTTGATCTCAGTTATTCAACCAAATTAAACTGTAGATTCAATGCAATTAGTCAAGAGTCCTCTGAAATTTCTTTGTACAAATTGACAAACTGATTCTAAATGTTACATGGAAAAGCAAAGGAAGTAAAATAGACAAACCCATTTTTAAGGGTAAAACTAACACACTATTTGGTTTCAAAGTTTATTGTAAAATGATAGTAATTAAGATAGGATACTGGTGGAAGAAAAGACACATGGATTTGTCAAAGAGTCTCAAAACAGAACCACATATATGTGGAAAATTTTTTTTAAAAGCCCTCCCCCTTTTTTTAACAAATAGTGCTAGATAAGTAGTTGTTCTTAAAAAAAAAGAAAAGAAAAAGAAGTTGAATTTTACCTCATACAAGATACAAAAGTTAACTTAGAACTGATCACAGATTTAATGTAAATCCTAAAACTAAAATTTATGGAATAAAAATAAAATCTTTGTGACCCTGGATAAGATATAAAGTTTCTTAGATATGACATTAAAATATGATACATAGAAGAAAACCATAACTTAGACTTCAATAAAATTTAAAACTTCTGCTCTTCTGAAGACTCAAGTTAAGAGAATGAAAAACGAAAGATGCAGAGAAAATTTGTTGCAAAGACAAACCTATATGTTCAACAGACATAAACAGAATATATACACCACTCAATCTCAATATGACAGTAACCTGCTTTTTAAAATATCACAATAGGCACTATGCCAAACAATATAGACAGATAGTACATAAGCACGTGAAAGATGCTTCACATTATTCCCATTGAGGGAATGCAAATTAAATCCACAATAAAGCACCATAAAATAGTAGAATGGCTAAAATTTTTGAGAACTGATAATACCACCAAGTGTTAGTGAGAATGCAGAGCAAGTAGATCTTTCCAACATGTCAAGTAAGTCTGCAAAACGTCACCTATTTTGTATCATTCACATTTTCCCTAATATTTCCACTTCAACTCTGTAGCTAATATTGGAAACTCTGGTTCTACTTATATACTTTGGAAATCTCAGAAGTAAAATTTGAACCTATTGTGCAGAAGGAGACTGCTCATGTTTTGTTGATGGGCTTGGAAACCACACAAGTCCTGTGGATCGTATATTAACAATCTGTACTGAACCTTTCCATTTCTTGCGTCAGAACAGCCCTTCTTCTAAGAAGGTATCTTGATTAGCTAAATACATATATACTCAGAGAGACATGCACCTTAAAACAGGGTAAATAATAGAAGAAAGAAATAACTTAAATATGTGATAAGAAATTGGTTCAATAAAGCATGTTGAAACACTAAAAAAAAAAAAAAAAATTTGAACCTAGAATTTTAAAAATGCTACAGCTACTTTGGAAAACAGTTGGTAGTTTTTTTATAAAGTAAAATGTACATTTACCATGCCACCTAAGAACCTGACACTTAGGTATTTACTTAAGAGAAATGAAAACTTAGATATATACAAATCTGTACAAAAAAAGCTTTTAGCAGTTTATTCAAAGGGCCAAAAGTAGCAACAACTCAAATGTCATAAATGGATAAGCAACAAGTAAATGGATAAGCAAACTAACATATCCATAAAACGCAAAATTATTGAGCAAAAATGGAAAGAGGAATGGAAATGGAAAGAACTACTGATACAACATGGATGAATCTCACATGCATCATGCTAAGTGAAAGAAGCCATACTTCAAAAGCAATACATACTGTATGATTTCATTCATACAACTTTCTACAAAGGCAAATATTACAGAAAAACAGAACAGCTCAAACATCATCAAAGCTGAGGGATGATTACAAAGGGATCCAAAAAATCCTTTAGAGTGACAGAACTACTCAGTATCCCTATAGTAATGGCAAGTATTATACATGATTGTATGCACTGTCAAAATTCATAGAGCTGTACTTTAAAGAGGGTCTATTTTTACATTATACTTCAAATGTTAAAAAATTCCAAATACAAAAATAAAAACATAACAGAAATAGTGTGTTAATACCTCACAATTACAGCAACAGATTCCAACCGAGAAGTGATAAAGGCTTTGGTGACTTCAGGTGCATAAGTGTCTAATAAATGGGGCTCAGTTGACTTCACAAAGGGAACTGATGCTACCATCCTTTGCCACAGAGTTAATAAATAATGAACACTGTTGGGAGCAAACTCCCAGTGCTACAAGGAAATAAAGAGAAAGTTATTGAAAATGATATAATAACTTTATAGAAAAAGAAATACAGAGCAAAATTACTACTTAAATTTTACTACTTAAATTTTAAATTCTGATTACATGGAATTTTAGTCTGATGATATGTTATTAATACTTCATACAGTAAATTGTATGAATGCAAAAAATAAAAATTATTATACCACCTATTATTAAAATACTGTATTTCCTGTTCATCATTCTATGAGTGTATTTTTCACACAGTTGCTGTCATATAGAAAATATTAGTTAACTTCTCCCCAAACTTTTAAGAAAATTTTTCTCAAAAGACAAACTATCAGGGGCCGAGGAATTAGCTCAGTGGTTCCGGCACCTGTCTTGCAAGTGCGAGGACCCGGGTTTGATCCCCGGTATCCACAAACCATACTGGGCGTGGAGACTAACCCCAGCAGCAACCAGTACCACATACCACAGTGCCGGGCATGGTGGCTCACACCTGTAATCCCAGCACTCGGGAGGCAGAGGCAGGAGGATTGCTGTGAGGTGAGTTTGAGGCTGAGCTCAGGGCCAGCCTGAACCACAAAGTGAGACCCTGTCTCAAAAACAAAAAACAACAACAACAACAAAAAAAGACAAACTATCAGGCTGGGGATTTAACTCAGTGGTTCTCGTACCTGTCTTGCAAGTGCAAGGGCCAGGATTTGATCTCCGGTAATCACATACAATACTGCACATGGAGACTCATGCCCAGCAACAACCAGTACCACATACCACATGCCAGGCATGGTGACTAACGCCTGTAATCCCAGCACTTGGGAGGCAGACGCAAGAGGATTACTGTGATGTGAGTTTGAGGCTGAGCACAGAGCCAGCCTGAACTACAAAGCGAGACTCTGTCTCAAAAAAAGAAAAAAAAAAAAAAAAGACAAACTATCGTTTTTCCTTTTCACATATATCACTACTGCTTTTCAAGTCATTTTTCAATTATTGGACATTTAGGTGGCTTGGCAATTATTATTATTATTATTTTTTAGGTTTTTTGAGACAGGGTCTCGCTTTGTAGTTCAGGCTGGCCCTGAGCTCAGCCTCAAACTCACCTCACAGCAATCCTCCTGCCTCTGCCTCCCGAGTGCTGGGATTACAGGCGTGAGCCACTACACCCAGCACTGTGGTATGTGGTACTGGTTGCTGCGGGTTGGGAGTCTCAGTATTGTATGTGGTTACTGGGGATTGAACCCAGGTCCTTGTGCTTGCAAGACAGGCGCCGGAACCACTGAGCTAAATCACCAGTCCTTGACAATTATTTTTATAAACGCTGCAATGAAGTTTTAATTTAAACTTCTACAAAGAGTATTTCAAAAAAGTAGTCAAATTAACAGATGGGAAAATATGAACAGTGTTACTATCGTTCACCAAAAATTCTTTGAAAACTAGTTTAACATCAACTGTACTTATACTTACTTGTAAGCTAGTGATAGTAAAATTAGCAATCAGTCTGATAACTTCAGGATATTCCTTCACCATGACTAATTCTCCCAGCTGATAATTTGACTTTAAACGAGCTAAAAATCGACAAAATTCATGGTAATTACCTGGATCAGACAAACCCTAAATTATGAGACAAAAAGAAAAGCATTTTATATAAACCAATCTATTTATAATATAATCAAAAAAATTCCAAACTATTTCATTATGTTGCCTAGTTTTCCATAGGTTCTTAAGGTACTTTGGGTCTACTGGGTAGACAACAATAGGAAACAAATGATTCCTGTTAAATTAAATGCTTTTATCAATTATTAAGTATAAGGAATTCAGACTACCCTCTGTAAGAAGCTTTGGACCACAATGTCTAAACTACAATATTCTGGCAACTTTTAAGAGGAAAGAGACTACAAGAAGGAGAGGGCAAAGCAAAGAATATGAAAGAATGAACTGTGCTTAAAAACCGAAGTCAACAAAGGACTTGAAAAATACTTAAGATGAAAAATAGAAATGGGATGCAATTACAAACTAGACTTAAATGGTCTGTGTGTGAGCACATTAAGTAATAGAAATTTCTTTTAATTCAACACTTACAAGTAGTTACACTCATTATGCCCTCAAGTTAATTCCCTGTTTCTAAAAGGACTTTCAAGCTATTACAATATAGGGAACAAAATTTAATAAAATATCTAAGAGATACACAGATAACTTTTAGGAGAGGATACGTTTTTTAAAAAGACCAACAAAGTGTCTCTCCAGTTGTTTGTGAGCTCCTGGAAAACAGGGCAAACGTGTTATTATTATTGTTTCAGTATTTTGCAGTATGTACTGTAGCTAGCATGCAATAAAATTCAAAAAAGCGTCAGCTTAATCCTGAGTTAGTTCCATGACAGAATATATAATAATGTGTAATTATTATGGACAAATGCCAAAAAGATATTTTGTAGTCATAGGGGTTTTAATAAGCTGATGAGATTCTAAAATGATATAACTTTCACAGCAAAATATCAACATGAGAATATTGGAATATCATTCAAAAATTATCTGACACTGGGATAGTATCTTCCACAATACAGGTTGATGACAGTGAGTTAAACAACTAAAAATTTTAAAGTATTTGGTAAATTCTATTTACCAGTAAAACTAATAAATGTACTAACACTGAAAAGATAAAACTTTAATGCATAACCACTAAAATATTCCTATGAATAACCTACAAAATAACCACTTTCTAAAGAATATTTTATTTTGTATGAAGCCTTATTTCTGTTCATAGATATTAACTATCTCAAGTTATTAATAACCAAAAAGCTTAGATATAGCTCTTTATCATTTAACCTCATAAAACCTGTAAATTTATGGAAATTTTACAGCAGAAACAAAATAGTTACACAGTATTAATCTACAAGCTCAAAATCATTCATTAATAATGGCTTTGCAATTCTCTCAAGACTGCCAGAAAAGCTCTGAAGTTACTGCAGAGTAGATTTTAAATCTACAGACTCTTATTTGTCCACAAGAGGGCAAAAAGACAGTATTCCATTATTTAAAGTCACTTATTCCAATATCATTTAGAACTATATTCAATCTTCTAGTTCAGACGGTAGATATAACCTTGAATTAACTGCTTTGATAAATTAACAAATGCAAGCAACAAAATGCAGAACAATGGTAAAAGACCAAAGCATAACAAGCTATATGTCCTCTACTGTCATTGGACTTAAAAGAAAAAAAGAATCAAAAAAAGAAACAAGCCTTCTATGGAAAAACCTATTTAGTAAAATTGCCCATTTTTACTATAAATAAAACCTAAGAAAGATGAATTAGATACTAAATATTTTCTTCCAGAATTATAATAATTTCATGATGAGTTTGTGTGCCTTTGAGTAGAAATATCATTTCTATACACTAAATATTAATTATGTTACTTCATAAATACCTGAGGGTTTTCAAGTATCCTTTTCACACCCTTAATTAAATTACCAAGGTACGTGGCACGTTCAGGACTGCTGAACAGAGACCTTCTTGTAGAAGCAAACTGTACTAAACATGACAGTGCCTAAAAACAGTAAGAAAAATTCATTTCAGATTTAAAAGTAGTTATTATCACATGTAAAGATTACTGGCCTTTATAATATATTTCACTTTCATGATAAAAAACTTTATAGACTAAAAATAATAGCAGATAGCTACTATCAACAGCTATCATCACCTGCAACCTTCTACTACACCACCGAAATTCCTATTTCTGATTTCCCCCTCTAGTATTTTCCCATACACTAATTCTACAGTGCAAGGCCTATATATATATATGTATGTTCAGAAGCTCCCAGATATTTATGATGTTTCTTTCTTGCAAAAAAAAGAAAAGATGATTTTATGGTACAATATGTTTTAAAATACTCTTAAATTCTGCACTGTACTAACTGAAAGGAAGAAAAATCATAGAATTTGACTTGATCCAGCACATGTAAAATTTACTTTGTCACGGAATATTTCACAACATACGTTAGTATTTCAAACAACATTTGAAAAATGCTGCTAAAAGAGTTACTGACTTTCTAAAATTCCTAAGGAGTACCTGTGACACAGTTACTTGCCTAAAGTTTCCAGATAATTTTACTATGTAGGTTCTTAATTCTAATGGTACCTACTAAGGTCTGTCTTATTAAGTTATTCTAGTTTTTTTGCTTGTGTTTCTTTTGCAGTACCAGGGATGCAACTCAGGACTTTGTGCTTGCAAGGAAGATGCAGTACCAGAGACCTTAACCCCTGGCCCATCTTATTAAGGGAGAAGCCCGAAATTCACAACTTCAGACCAAATTAGCCCATGCTTTGTTTTGTTCCATACTACTTAGCCAATTTTTAAAAGTTAAAGTTAGTTGTCACACTATCAATTAGGAGACTTCATACAAATTGCACAGCAAGGGTAAGATTAGGGATGAAAAGTCAAAAATCAAAAGATTTACTTTTTTAGATACTGTCCAGTTTGCCAAGCCCCTGTAGTTAAAAAACAAAAACCAAATACCACCCTCCAAACCAAACAAAATAAAAGCTCTGTAGGCAACTCTGATGTGCACGCTTGGGAACAACTTAATGTATTAAAAGTGAAAGCAGCCAGGGATGGTGGTGCATACCTATAATTGTAGCACTCTTGCAGGAAGCTGAGGCAGAAAGACAGCAAATTCAAGTCCCACTGGGCAACTTAGCGAGACCTTACCCCAAAATAAAATATCAAAAAGGCTGAGGATGAAGTTCAGTGCACAGGTCCTGGGTTCAATTCCCAGTCTTGCTGGAAGAAAGGAAAAGGAAAGGAAACAGAACAGAATGGAAAAAAGAAAGAAGAAAGGAAGTAAGGAACGAAAGAAGGAAGCAAAGAAGGAAGAAGAAAAAATAGCAGGTGGCTTTTGGACCTCAAACATATGGGTTTTACTCTCAATATTGATTTGTTGCTCTGCAGGAAGTTAAATGGACATTCTGGGTCTGATTTTTGTTTATTTGGGTGTAACTAATTGAAGACAGTGTTAGTAACCTTGTTTGGCCACCGTAAGGAACAAGCAAGACAGGTACAATACAACAGGATCAATTTTGACAAATACTAGTTAGTACCTTGCAAACAAAGTAGTTGTTTTCTACTTTGTCAATTACCAGTACTTCTGTGTTTTATACTAAACCTAAGTATAAGACTATGATTTTGAAACAATTAAACACTAACTACACTGTCTTGACTTAAAGACAGGCTAGGACACCACCCAAAAATGAGGGACTAGTGAAATCTGTTTACACTCAGAAAAACAAACACCACCATAATAAACTCTAGATTCAACAATAAATGGGTTTTTTCAAAGGGAGTAGCTCTATAAATTTGTTTCTCTACTCTTAAGTGATAACATAGCTATATAAGCACTCCGCTGATAAATATTTTAAATCTGAAATATCTTTTTTTTAGGAAATGATGTTAGCATTCCCCTTTATTTCTCAAAGTCTGGACATTATGCTTACAATTTTTTTTAACACTGCCAGTATACTTTAGATGCTAAAAAAATGGAGCCCATAGCTTTTTACATTTTATGTATGTAGGTATATACATATAATATATACATATCTACATATCTAATATATGTATGTGTTATATACATATATACATACATACACATATCTATAGTAAGAGTTCCAGGAATTTTGGAACATGCAATACATTTAGACTAAAACATAAATGAACAATAGCAATGAGCACAAGTCAAATAGGAGATTCATGGCCAGGGATTTAGCTCAGTGGTTGCAGCGACTGTCCCGAAAGTGCAAGGGCTTCGGATTAGATCCTGGTAACCAAATACAATACTCAGTGTGGAGACTCACGCCCAGCAGCAATCAGTACCACATACCACAGTGCCGGGCGTGGTGGCTCAAGCCTGTAATCCCAGCACTTGGGAGGCAGAGGCAGGAGGATTGCTGTGATGTGAGTTTGAGGGTGAGTTCAGGGCCAGCCTGAACTACAAAGGGAGACCCTGTCTCAAAAAAAAAAAAAAAAAAAAAACAATAGGAGATTCATTTCTCACTCAGATACCGGATGAAGACCCTCTGTCAAGCCTAAGTAAGATATACATGGAGGCAGACAGGGTTGAGAATGTGTTACAGAGAAGTAACAGAAAGAAAGGTCTGGATGGTGTGGCTGATTGCTGGACACAGGCCCTGTGGAAACGAATTAGGAAGAAAGATGAAGACTGATAAGTTGTCTTGGCTTTAGCCCTTGGCTGGGAAAAAAGTTACTGCTTTTGAGCTCAATATTTTAAAAAAATTAGATGGACTGTTGATAAAATAAATAAAATCTGACAAAGAACTGAAGCAATGTATATCCCAGAAAATTTAAGTATCTTTGGTAGTGAATACCTATTACCCCTTACTTTCATCACAGATCACAGACACTTTCCAATGATGTGATGGATGACTTTTACTTACTAACTGAGACAGCAGTGGTGGAAGTGAATGATACAAATTGAAGAAAAGATCCAATGTTTCTGGTTCCAACAAAACTGAAAAAAAAATATATTCAAATACCATTACTTTTTATCCAGTGGTAAGACACTGTCACACAAATTGAGAATCCCAAAATCTCTACATGTAGCTACTCTAGTTTTAGCTATATTAAATTCCTAGCTACTTTCTCCTAAAAGATGAAACAATACAGAGATAAAAATTAACCAGCTAAGATGGTCCGTATTTCTATACAGAATCTACAGTTTTAATTCAACAATCTTACTATTTCATTTATATTAATGATAAAAACATTTAAAAATTCAAAAGCAAACAGTTCTAAAAACAGATACAAAAACCATATCATAATCCATTACAAATACGTGCCTTTCAACATATATACATGCATTTCCAAATATTTTATACTGCTTTCTTTGAGTTTTTTAAAATTTTAGGTATTTGTTGAATTCTTTTTCAAATATATGAAGTTTCAGCTGTCTAATCACTCACCTTACAATTATACCTGTATCACTGTCTACATCCTTTCTCCTTTACTATTTTTACAATTTGTGATTAAACCAATTCTAAAGTATTTACATTACTATAATTATGTAAAGAATGTTAACAACTTAGGAGCATGAAATAATTATATTACACTTAACACTCTTTGTATTTAACCACATCTTGCCAGTGTTTAGTTTTACATCAATTATTTTCTTATGTTCTGACAGATTTCTTCAAAACTTTTCCACAAAATCTATAGCCTATAAAATAGCCTATCATTTCTATTCTCCTACTCATATCTCTCAGAGGTTTCAACTTCAAATAGACGTTCCCTAACTTTGTCATATAACTATCTCCTTTCAACACTGACTCACTGTCTTCTCAACTATTTCCCTTTTACTACTTTATTAGCTTTTACATCAAACAACTTCTGGAAACCAAGTGCACTTGGGATAAATTTTGAGAGGACTTACATAGCTGAAAAGGTCTTTATCTTACACTTAATAATTTCTATCTAGTTTGAAAAATAATTTTCCCTTAAAAGTCCGAAGACTACTTCATTGTTTTCTAGCTTTCAATATTGCTATGGAGAAATCTAATTCCTTTCTCAAACTCAATCCTGTGCAGTATTTGGTAACTGCCTCAAATGTAGAACATTCTCTGAATTTTCACTTTTAAAATAATACTCTGTTCTCACTTCAGGGATGTATTTTACTTTTGTAGCTTCTCTGGGGATAGCTGTTACACCTTTTTGAAATTCTACTCTACCTTTTCTGTTTATGTTAATTCCTTAATTTATTTTCCTTAAACTTTAAGTTAGCTACAGATTTATAATGCAGTTACAACAACAAATACAGAGAAGCTCAACATGTCATTGTTTCTCACAATGGTAATTTCTTGCAAAATTACCTTACAGTACAACTAAGAAATAAACATTGCTGGGCCGAAAATATAGCTCAATGGTTCCGGCGCCTGTCTTGCAAGCGCAAGAGCCCAGGTTCCCTCCCCAGTAACCACATAACAATACTGGGCATGGAGGCCCAGCAGCAATCAGTACCACATACCACAGTGCCAGGCGTGGTGGCTCATGCCTGTAATCCCAGCACTCTTGGGAGGCAGAGGCAGGAGGATTGCTGTAATGTGAGTTTGAGGCTGAGCTCAGGGTCAGCCTGAATTACAAAGCGAGACCCTGTCTCAAAAAAAAGAAATAAACATTGCTACATTTCACTAACTGTATTCACATTTCTTAGTTTTACATGTACTCATGTGTATATACACATATTTTTAGTCTTTCAATTTTTATTAATTTGGTTCATGAACCCATCAGTAGTCAAGATATAAAACACTAAATTTCTTTTTGTTGTTTTTTTGATTTCCATTTAGAGGGGTCCATAAAATCTGTATCAAGTATTCATTAATCTGAAACATCTCCAGTTTTAATTTAAGTACAAAAGCTCTGGTCTTGGGAATTAAGAGAGCAGTGCAGACAGGAAAGAGATAAGAAAAAGCAATCATCTAGCTCTGCACAGGTGGTAGAAGCGATAGCATTCAAAATACCATCTTTCTTCAGCCACTTCAGACTCATTCTCTAGCTCTGACTTTAGATGTATCTACTGTTACCATTTTTCTAGGATATGAAGAAAATAAATCAGGTTATTTTTTTCTTGGTATTTCTCTTCTAGGAAAGTAAGTTCCAACCTAGCTCTGTTAAGTTACTTCTAACTCACTCTCTCTATAATTCAAAATATATTGACATTTCTTGCTAACTACTGGATCCTTCCCCAGTTTACCTGAAAATTTTTTTTTTTCTTTTTAGGTTTTTTGAGATAGGGTCTCGCTTTGTGGTTCAGGCTGGCCCTCAGCTCAGCCTCCAACTCACATCACAGCAATTCTCCTGCCTCTGCCTCCCGAGTGCTGGGATTACAGGCGTGAGCCACCACGCCCGGCACTGTGGTATGTGATACTGGTTGCTGCTGGGCGTGAGTCTCCACACCAAGTATTGTATGTGGTTACCTGGGATCAAACCCGGGTCCTTGTGCTTGCAAGACAGGCGCCGGAACCACTGAGCTATATCCCAGCCCCTGAAAATTGAAAGACTTTTTGATTTTCCAAGCTACTCTTACAACAATCTTTTCTTTTGTTCAAAACCAAAATGTTGCCATTGCTACACTGTAAGTTGGGGAAAACATTCTAATATTTTTTTACAGATAAATTTGTTTTCAATAAAGGAGTATATATTTTTTTCAATCCTCTACAAAACAATAGCAATTAAAAACTTCATTTTGGAAAGTGAAAGATTTATTTACATATGAATAAGTAAATTTGCAGCATTACAATATTGTGAGTGTTATCTACTTTGGGTTACAAATCCTGCTGAGCTCTTTTTTGACTGTGTAAGAAAAAACAGGATGACTATAAACATGGCAACTCTGATTACTTCTGAACCATTTATGCTGACCACCCTTGTTGCAAAATTTTTTCTTACTTGCTCTCCAGGGTGTAGGTATCTGCACTGTGCAAAGATCATCTGCAGATTCGTCTGCTGAACTGCCAATAAAATCAAAGCTTAAGCAGTTGAGGACGAGTTTTAAGATCTGCATCACCAAGTTTTGTTGACTTTGGTCCTGAAGATCTAATGGTTTCGATAATACCTGAAAGAAGTTCTAAAATTATAAAACAATATGAAATATATCAGTACATGTTAATTTGACATATTCAAGTAACTTCAATGCCAAAAAAAAATTTACAAAATTATACTGTCCCAAATATTAAGGAAAAATGGTAAAATCTCTATTATAAATTTCTTTAATAAGAAACTATCTCAAAGTTAATTTTGTAAAATGAGTATAAAATGTCTGCATTTAACTGCATAATGCAGGTCACCTAAAACAGTAAGGAGCAACTTGAAGACATATACTCTACATAAGCATGTATGTAAGTATACAGGATTTGTTAGTTTGAACAAACTGAAAAAAACAACCTTCTTCAAGAAAAACCTGGCTAACTATATGTATGAGTAACCTATATTTGGCTAACAGGCTGTCAAAACTAAGTGCGGAAGAACAGCCACAAACTTCTTGGAATGGTCCTGACCATCAAAATAATGTGCATTTTCCCACAACATGAAAAGATTGTATCTTTGGAAGGTAAATTACAAAATAGTTGTAAAGACAGTGATATGAAACATGGAATTCTTGTAACAGACAACAAATATCACACTTAAAACATTTACAACATTTAAAATTATAATTCTCACATGGAATCTAACAACTTAAAACTTTAGCTACAGAGGTTCAGTTCCTCTCCTTAACATACGAATTTTTTTAAAGAATAATATGCATAGAAATAAAATGGGTAGGTAGAGATTGAGATGAAACAAAATTAACCTTGAGATGATACTGTTTAGTCAGCTGAAAGGTTTACTTGCCTCAATTATACTATTCTACTTAGAGCTGTACAAGTTAAATTTTTCCATACTAAATGAAAAATTTTAAGGCCAGAATCTTTAGTCTTATTTAGTGTGGTAATTATCACATTACTATACAAATTGAGCATCCTTGATCCCAAAGCCCAAAATAGAATCTAAAACTTTGAGCATGTACATAACACTCAAAAAGGATTCAATTTTGGTACATTTTGGATTTTGGATTTTTGGATCAGGGATGCTAACTAATAAAGCCTATGTAGATACTCTAAAATTGACAAACCCCCAAGTCTGAAATATATCTGATCTGAACTATTTAGGATAAGGGAGACTCAAGCACTACTATATAACTGAAATATACCGAACATAATTATTTTTACTGCTCTGGTTGTAAACTGAATTGATCATGAACTGAATCAAATTTTCCCATAAGGTCAACACTGAACCTAACTGTTAAATTTGATTCAGTTTACAATCAATTCAATTCATGATGAAAATCATGGAAAGAATTAAATTTGTGAACCAAGGTACCAGTGTACATAGAAACTAGTGCTTTGTAGAACATACTTAGAGAAATGCTGCGTTAGCAACTAACAAGCGTGAGCAGTACAATGAAATCCTGTATTATGTCAGAGAACATGAAACAGCTGTGAAGCATGTGATCACTAATGTTTAAAAGGATATATGGACCAAAGTGGGAACTTCTGTTTCCCAAAGAATTTAATTAACTCAGTTATGCTGGCTAAATGATGAATGAATTTTGATAACTGAAAAATTATGAAAATTTATCATTACATGTTCTGTATGCAAAGTATGGAGAGGTGTGCAAAAACTTAAGACAATTAGATTTTACAATTAATCTACCTAAGAAGACAATGAAACTACTATCTAAAGACAACCTATGAAGTTGCCTTCGGATTTCACCTTATATACCCTGTAAATAAATGTGGATTTCTTGGAAGTGCTTATAGAATTGTGCAAATTTACTGTATTTAAGACTGTTCATAATAATTCTTTAAAAAGCAGAACTGAGGAGGGAAATCTGTTTAAATTATTTTGAACCTCTTAATTTTCCTACTTCAATTATTAAATTCAACTATTAAATAACTTACCTCTTTTAAAAGAGAACATGCGAGTACAAATATGTCTTTGAGAGAACTGTCACGAAATGAGGTAGCTATTTTCCTGTGTTTTACTGCAGCTCTAGAATAATCAACCTAAAAAGATCAAGATTAATTAATTTAACCAAACCTAACAACAAACAAAGTAAAAATTTACTAAGTAAAGAATGGAGAGCCAAGATTTAGCTCAGTGGTTCTGGCACCTGCCTTGCAAATGCAAGAGCCTGAATTCAATCCTGGTAACCACAGACAACAATGCTGGGTGTGGAGACTCACCCCCACCAGCAATCAGTACCAACACACCACCGTGCCGGGCGTGGTGGCTCATGCCTGTAATCTCAGCACTTAGGAGGCAGAGGCAAGAGGATTGCTTTGAGTTCCAGGCTCGCCTGAGCTACATAGTGAGTTCAAGGCCACCTTAAACTGCATAGTCAGACTGTCTCAAACAAACTAATGGTAATAATTTTAAAATAAAACTATTCTAAAATATTTAAAAAGAAATCTATATAGTTTGTTAGACATATTTACAAAGTTATTTAGATTCATCAAAGTCTCTGCCACAGTATCTCAACTAACATCCTGGAGGTGAGGCGGGAGCACCTGACTGATTCCTTCATACAGCAGAGAAATCAGATGTGCTAGAGTAGAGAAGTCAAGGAGATAGTGACTGTGGTAATGAGACCACTTTGAAATTTACAAATCCTTCCTATAAATCTAGAAAACGTTTTCTAATTCCTGATTGAACATAGGTAGAAAAACACTTAATTTAGATATTTTTTCAAATTTGTATAGCTATATTGGATTCCAACGGAAGATGGTCTAAAGGATAGATTCTCCTTCCCCCCATATATATATTCATACATACAGACATACATATACCACTCAGGATAATGAATTTTTAAATTTAAATACTATAATCCCCTTTATTATAAAATTACTTCACACAGAACTTGGCTTTGTCCTGCTCAGAACCACACTAAGTACAAAGTGAACAGGAACAGGTGACAACGTGCTTAGCTGCTGAGCTGATAAAAACACTGTTAAGAGTGGTGTAGCTTCTGAAAACACTCTTTGTATGGGTGAAAAGTCTAGCTAGAAGGTGACAAAGTGCCAAGAAGCCTGTTTTTGGATAAGTCTTGCTGGGTATCCATTGTTGAGAATCACTTCACCAAGCCACTTGCCTTCTATTTATAATGGAATAAAAGGGTTGGGGGGGTGCATTTAATTTATATCCTCTGGTTTCTATATATAGAGGAAATGAAAGGAAAATCTTCCAGGTACTCAAGGAACAAGGTCTATTTCTCATACCCTGTTCCTTTGTTGTACTTTCTACCACTGCTGATATTTTCAATAACAATGAAAGTATTCTACTACTTAATTATTCTCCCTCCAAAAAGCTATCACACCAAAAAAAACTGGTTAATTTTTTCCTACAGTTTTATCTGCACATTTTGTCACAAGTAAAGCGAACAGTCTTACTTAAGTAAACTTTACACCCCCATTAGACAGAAGGGCTTACCAGATTCATTTCCTGAGTCAATTCAGAAAGGATCATCACTCCTATTACACAGTGTTCCACAGTGCCCTTTGGGGAAAAAATAAACAAATTTAAGCCTACATGGAAATGTTATTGGTTTTAAATGTATAAACAAAGTAATACAGAGTTTTCAAAACATTAAAATACCAAAGTATCACACTTAGTTAACATCTCTAAAAATATGTAAGAAAAATCACAATCAGGTCTACAAGTAAAAGAATTTCAAGTATTTTTTAAAGAATAAATTTGAGTACAATTAAATAGAGAAAATGCTCACCTACTTTACAGTACATGACACTTTACAAAATGTTTGTTTGTTTTTGTTTTTCTGAGACAGGGTGTTGTTTGTAGTTCAAGCTGGCCCTGAACTCAGCCTCAAACTCACATCACAGCATCCTCCTGACTCTGCCTCCCGTGTGCGGGGATTACAGGCGTGAGCCACCACGCCCGGCACTGTGGTATGTGGTACTGGTTGCTGCTGGGTGTGAGTCTCCGCACCCAGTATGGTATGTGGTTACCGGGATCGAACCCGCGTCCTTGCGCTTGCAAGACAGGCGCCGGAACCACTGAGCTAACTCCCCGGCCCTACAAAATGTTTATAGAACCTGAGACATACAATAAACTAAGCTTAAAATTAGGTAAGAGTTTTTACACCAACCTTTTGTGTGTGTGAGGCAGTATCAAGGATGGAATCTATGGAACCTGCATGTGGCAGGCAGGTGGTCTCCAAATGAGCCACATTCCAGCACTCAAAATGTAGGTTTGTATAAGATCATCAATAGGAACAAACAAAAAATGCTGTTTAGCTGTGTAAATATGCTTGACACTTACTGTGATAGCTCTTTTAATACATAATAAATAGCTCACAAATCCAAATCCCTTCATCTCATCTAAGATAAGATTATATAGGTCCTTTTAATTTTATTTAATCCTGAACATGGATTTGTTATGTATCTATATTGAAGACATCTAAAAACCAGATGCAGTAGAATAAATGGACAAATCATACCTCTACTATGTTTTAATTTAATCAGCCTCTAATTTACTCTCAAAAATTTTCCTGGGGGCCAGGGATTTAGCTCAGTGGTTCCAGTGCCTGTCTTGCAAGCTCAAGGACCGGGGTTCGATTCCCTGGTAACCACATACAATATCGGGTGTGGAGACTCAGGCCCAGTAGCAATCAGTACCACATATCACAGTGCCAGGAACAGTGGTTCACGCCTATAATCCCAGCACTCGGGATGAAGAGGCAGGAGGATTGCTGTGATGTGAGTTTGAGGCTGAGCTCAGGGCCAGCCTGAACTACAAAGTGAGACTCCGTCTCAAAAAAAAAAAAAAAAAATTTCCTGAATATTAAAATTCAGATTTTATACGTACATTACCAACAAATTGCTCTGGAAGTATAAAATAATAAATGTAACATCAAATTACAGGGCAATTGTATAAAAACATTAATAGATAATACACTTTTTAAGTCTTAGTGTTGATCATCTTTGCCAACTCTCACAGAATTCCAATAACATTATTCTCACTAGGTATAATTAAGTTAAAATTACCTCAGAACAACAACAAAAGAACCATAACAGAATTTCTGTATTTCAATTTTTTAATGGCCCTTCAGGACAGTCAGGATATCTGACTAAGCTCCTAATTCCTATTCACTGATGCACTCATCCTGGGTGCACATGAGGTCAATAATCACTGCCTAACTACTTGCCCTTGAAACCACTAAGCAGTCCCTTAGCTTGATTCTTATATAACAAAATGGTTTGGTACTGGCCCATAACAACAACAACAAATGTTTACTCGAGTGTACAACAGCTAAGTCACTCATCATACTGCTCACTTAAGATAGTATTTTTTTTCCATACCAACTCTTTCTTGATGAATGAAGCATAAAACTCATTCACAATCTGCACACACTCCTTATCTTGTTGCACAGAAGCAATGGGAAAAGCACTGCCTTAGAAGTCTACTGAGTACACAATGAAGACCTAAGTATGCTAGTAGTCTGACATTACAAGGGCTACAAACAGATAAAAAGGATACTCAAAAGTTCAGGCCATTAGGAAGTGATTACAGCTTTTCTACACCGCATTATAAGGGTTGAGTCATGTCTTACAGGGGATACATTTTTTTTTTTAGGTTTTTTGAGACAGGGTCTCACTTTGTGGTTCAGGCTGGCCCTGAGCTCACCCTCAAACTCACATCACAGCAATCCTCCTGCCTCTGCCTCCCAAGTGCTGGGATTACAGGCATGAACCACCACGCCCAGCACTTGGTATGTAGTACTGGTTGCTGCTGGGTGTGAGTCTCCACACCCAGTATGGTATGTGGTTACCAGGGATTGGAACCAGGTCCTTGCACTTGCAAGACAGGTGCCGGAACCACTGAGCTAACTCCCTGGCCCCAGGGGATACATTTTTAAAACACCACAGAATATGGGACTGAATATCTCAGAAAGTTCAAAGTGTCCCTAATCACTAAGCCAATAATGAACCAATTTTTACCAACTGCCAGTTCTCCCTCAAGAATTATAACAGATCACTGTTTCTTTAGATGGTTGTTCAGCTAAAGTACTCTTAATTGCAATTACTGAATATCTTTGTACGAAAACATTATTTATCTCCAACTATTTGAGTCATCCTCAGAAAGAGGTATGTAGAAACCAAGTGCAGATTCAGAAATTCTTACATCATCCTAGAATACACAATCACTATGCAAAATAGCAGGTGGAATCCCTGGCACAATTTAACCTCTTGATTTCCAGCCCAAATATTTGAATTTGTGTCAGTTAAATATTAAAATATGTATATGCTATGACTTTAATAACTCTGATTGAAAATATCTGAGAAAATGATATAGTCAATATGGTAAAGTCCAAAAAATTATTTTCAACTATTAGGACACTTAAAGAGCTATTTCTGTAATAAACCACTGTGCAAACTTACGTAAATTCTTTAACTTTTCTCAATCTTGGCTTTCTCATGTACAAGATGAAACTCACATCACAAGATGTGAAGAAAATGAGATTAGATAATATGCAAAAAGCATTAGAAACAGTCTGTCCATATGTAGTGCATACACTTATTATAAATAAAAGAATATAAATTTTTGCAATTAAAAACATGATTATTTGCATCCCTTTGGTGTGAAAATTACATAACATATGATTTTCATCTATTGATATTAAGTAAAGGACCTAATGATATGTAATAATGATAATTAATATGTATTGGTAGCCAAAAAACAAATCGTACAGCTTTAAGAATAGCAGTTATTCTAAACTAAAATATCAAATGTTGACTTTATAACAATGTAATGTCTTCTTACCTGAAGAAACTTTTTCACATCAGCAATAATTTCTCTGAAAACAAACTGGTCTTTCTGAACTTCAAACCATCCCAACTTAGTAATTTTAGCAATGACTTGAACAAGAGCTTGGATGACAAAGGGAGCCAGCTTAGGTTGTGATGCCACATAATTCAGAATGTAGTTTCCTATAGAGAAAATATTCTAGGATCATTTGAGATTGCAAGAAACAACATGACTCCTGCTAAGAAAAAGAGGAAGCAATGAATGTTCTTTGACAAACAGTAACTCTTTCCTTCAATATATATTCTTCTAGTCAATTCTTCTATAAAGTTTGTTTTGAAAGAGCAAATCTGTTCCACTGCATTTGATCAGTAAGGGATAATTTAAGCATCATAGAACATTACTTTGTTCTGTATGATTTCATCTACCAAAAAAAGGTCAGGTAAAGAAAGAAAATTTCAAGCAGGCCAAATAAACCAAGCAATACACAAAGTGTTTAAGTCTCAAACATTCATTAGCCACCTCATTTCACCTCAGACACTATCAGACACACCATCTTTACCTGCTGTTGTAATCTTCCATCCTGTATCAGGTACTTCTATCACTTTACAGTAACTCAGAAGCTACAATGTTTATGATGTGTTGCACAAACTTCTGGTATTATCAAGAAAAACACCATATTTGCAGAACTGTTTATGTATTTCTTAACCTCTGAATGTATGTAAAACTGTACTATCCTTTTATTAAATTTCTAGATTTATAAAAATCTATCATCAAGAAAGTTTTGAATTTTATTACCATAATGTCACTTTTCCCATAAGTCCTGTAGTTTTTATTATGTAACACTGTATATTAAGTCACTTTAAAGAACACATAATGATACTTTACAGCAAAATTGACTATGGGCTATCCAGTTTACGTGCATAAAAATATAAATAGCACAGTACATTAAATAAATACATAAATGAAAGTTCACATGAGAAGAATAGTAATCCTTGGAATAAAGTTACAGAAATTCAGTTTTAACTTATTTAACAAAACATGGTTTTGGGAAATAGTTCCAAATTCCAAAAGTACTTTTTAAAATGAGCTATCATCTATCTACTTTTAGAATGGTTTATGATCTACTGGGAGGAGAGAAAGAGCAATAAGGAGAGAAAGAGACAAAGGAATATAGAACAACAGGAACCAACCACATCAAGATAAGGCTACAAAGTGTCAATACAGTGAAGAACTGGAACTTTTATGCCCTGCTGATGAGAACACAAGATGGTACAGGCATTTAGAAACTTGAGAGATTTCTTCAAGTTATACACAAACCTTCATTATAACTCAGCAATTCCATTTCTAGGTATGTACCCAAAAAAAATGAAAAACAAGTCCATACGGGTAAAGACTTGCACGTTTTTGTTCATAACAGAATGATTCATAGCAGTCAAAGTCAAGCAACTGACAAGTTTATCAATCAATAAATAAGAAAATGTCATATAACTACACAAGGGACTATTCTGCAATATAAAGGAATGAAATATTGATATATGCTACAATATGAGTAAAACTCAAAATATCTTACTAAGTAAAAGGAACTAGACACCCAAGTCTACATATTATGATTTTATTTGTATGAAATACCCATAAAAATTAATGTATAGAAGCCAACCATATTAGAGATAGGAGGTATTGGAGCTGAATAGGATATAAATAATCAGAAAGGATCTTTCTGGAGTGATGAAAATGTTCTAACACTAAATTATAATAATATTCATACAATTGTAACTTTACCAAAAGTCATATTTACATATTTTTTAAAATTCAATTTTATAGTAGAGTACATTACAACTTAAGACATAAAGCTATCTGAAAGTAGGAGAGGAAGGAAGGACAAATTTACATAAGCAATCAAATTACACTGTTATCCGAACAACAGAGAAAAAGGATAGCATTCTAGTTTAGGGAGTAACTTAAGGAACTAATGCAAGAATGAGGCACATGAAGGGAAACCTTCTGCCAACTAACAGACGGTACCAACAAAGAGTAAGTTTAACTTTTTAAGGGTGGTGCATCAAGAGCAAGCTCATTAAGGGATGTCAAAACTAAGCTCAGAAAATGGATTTCAGTAATGAGCAAAAACCTAGAAACAGAGTTAAGGAAATTCTGAGATATACAGAGTAGAACCTAATAGTGCAGGGCTGAGGATTTTGAAGTTGACATGATAAAAGCAACGTGTCTGTTAAGGCCATTCTTTGTATTTTCCATTTCTATTATAGCTGACATTTCAGTATAATGCCATATCACACCTTAACAAATACTGTAATCTGTTCTGTAGAAACAACCGTGGTTAGTCAAACTGGAAAAACCACTAAAGGAAATCCATCACTTCTTGTTTGAAATTACCACGTACATTTCTAGTTTCTTAAGAATTCATGGTACAGATGCTCAATCTATGAAGTGACCTCCCCCAAAACCATCATAATTTGGAAATATCAGATATCGAAAATGCACTTAATACACCTGACCCACCACATACCACAGCTTAACACAACAATACATGGAAGAGCATCATTTATTTATCCTGTGACCACATGGCTGACTGGAAGCTGTAGCTGACTGCTACTGCCTGGTATTACAAACAAATATCATACCACATATCACCACCCCAGGAAAATAGCAAAATTCAAAGAATGGTTTCCACTGAATTCTCATTGCTTATGCCTCATAGTAAGATTTTTAAAATATCATAGGTCAAGTCATTATAAGGCAGGGAACATTTGTACTCCTACTTCTAAAAAGAAAGTTCCGGTTTTAAAAATTAAGGCAAATAGAATGCCTGTATCTATTAAAGAAATAAGCAACAAAAATTAAGTCTTCCAAAACAGAAAGCAACAGGCTCAGACAGGTTCACTAGTGAACTCTACCAAACATTTAAGTCCATTCAATTTTGCTGTGAACACAAAGAGTTCTAAAAAATTAAATCTATTTAAAATGTGTATGTAAAAGTTAAATAAACAAAGTTACAAGTTATGTGGCTTAGGTTTCTACTATTTGAACATTTATTATTAGAACAATCTCTCTCACTTTCTTAAGCAAACAAAGTACCAAGTGTATGGATAAATCTTTCTCTACATTTTCTGAGGTATTTAAGACTCAAGGTGCTTAGGGAACAAGCAGGCAAATATATGAGGCAAATGATACAGTAATGTGAGATTTCAATCATTCAAATTTGAGCCTAAAGATACATTATATATTGTAATTATTCCAATACAAAAATATATATCATGTAATCTTGAGGTTGAAGAACAAAAATGAGTCAGCAACTTATATTAAGAACACAAAAATGAAAAATTCTGTACCTCAACTACAGGTTTTGTCCATATGGAATATAAACCACACATATATATATACATATTACTTCTGGAAAACCACATTGCTATTTTATAGAATCTATATTCCAACTCCAGTACCCTCTAAGCACTGCTTATACATATATAAATCGTCTTTCCAACAAGTAGAAAACTACTTTTGATTTTCTTTACATCCCAAATGATTCTGATGTAGCATCCTGAGAAATACTGGGAAGGTGACATCCTGTCACTCAGTTGCATATCAACTTAAAAAAATGTTAAAGAGTGTGAACTTCAGGGAGACTGAGTATGTTTGAAGGATAGTTCTACTATTTCCTACCTTGTGATCTTTGGCACTGAGCCTATCAAACCTAATTTCCTCATTTGCAAAATAAGGGTAATGAAGAATTTATTTTGAAGATAAAATGAGTACACGTTTTAGCAAATATTAAACACATTAAGATCCAAGTTATTATTACATGCTTTTTGGATGATACATTGCTCTTTATAATCATTTTTATCAATGGATAAATAAAAGAGGCACACTACTTATTTTTTTAAAAAGTGACAATCAAATAATTTGCAACTCTGGTAGTAATTTAATATATATATATATATCAAGAAAAGATTATTTTAAAAGTGAAATTTATTTAAAAACATAATAAACCACTTACTGATATCTATCCTCTGCACAATAGGTAAAGGAGTGATTCGGCTGATAAGTTTTGAAAGACATGTTGCTGCAAGGAGCTGAGCATAGGAGGTCTGGAAAGAATAATTAAATGCTTTATTATTATCACAAATAAAATTAGACTAATCAAAACATGTTAATTTTTTTCTAAGCAAACATGAAAAATTTTCAAGTTTTCTAAACGGGTAGATTTACAAAGAGTACAAAACATTTCAGACATCTGTATACAGATGTATACATACATACATGCATATGCACATATACACACACAGAAGGGTCATTATTTGGGGGAGGTAGAGATAGCAATTTGAATGACAGAAAGTAATCAGGAACAATAAATGAGTATGAGCAGGTTCAGACAAAATATTCTTTACCATGGCCTACACAATTCTGCATAAGCTGGTCTCTCACTATCTCTTCAAATTCATCTAGTCCCTCTTTTACTGTGCTGTCAACATTACCCTTTCAGTTCCTTTAAATGCCATCCCCGCCTTAACTTCTGTGTTCCTTAGACTTGTCTGATTGTGCTCTCTCACCCTCAATTTGCTGAATACTCAAACTTTCTGAATGCATATTCATCCTTCAAAATTCAGTGGACATTCACTCTACTCCTAGGAATTTGTCACCAACATGTCCTTTTCTTGTTGCTATTTTTTTCCCTCTCTCTCTCTCTCTAGAGGTTGGTAAACTATGGCCTATGGACCAAATCCTGCATTATTTTGCATTGCTTGTGAGCTAAGAATGGCTTATTTTTAGTTTTAAAGAGTTTAGAAAAATTAAATGAGAATAATTTGGGCAAGTAAAAAAATGTATAAAATCCAAATTTCAGTCTACAAAATTTATTAAAGCAGAGCTAAGCTCATTCATTTAAATGCTATCTACAGTTGCTCTCAAACTATGATAGCAGAATTGAATAGTTAAAAAAAAGACAGACCAAATGTGGTGCCCTCTGCTTCCCACTGCTGTCTGGTGCACCACAAACTGTAGTGATGTAGTAGTACTTCTCTAGTGCCTACAATATCATGGGTATCACCCCGACAAGACATGTACTTTTCATTACTATCAGTGTATACCCATCATATAAAAACAAGGTAAGATAAAAATGGCCTTCAACTGTCTTAACTTTTAAGACACAGTACTGAATTAGATGGCAAAGCAATGTACTTTTTTTGGAAGTATGCTATCATTGTCCTGAAAAAATACTTATTATTGAAGTAAGTACTCACACACATCATCACAGCAGAATTTTTTTACAAAAGCAAACTGAAGTGGCAACCAAAGTTTCCAAGTAGCTCATTTATTAGCTAGGCAAGGAAAACTACTTAACAAGGATGCATTCATTAAATCACCATTATTTTATTTTAGCCCCTAAAGTTATATGTGCAGAGAAAATAAACTTTTAGTGAGAACATCAAAGAATTGATGACAATAGAGAAACATCAAAAGTCAATTTAAAAACCAGACAAATGATTTGGAAAGAGCATTTTTAGCTTTCAATGAGTGGACAGATGTTACTGATATTGCTCATACTGCTGGCACTAATATTTACTATCACTTTATTGTACAGGTAGGTCAATGCTGAGTGTGAGGCAACTAAGGAACTATCTTCTGTGAATAGGCTACGTGGAACTAAAAGCCAGGATGTTTTAAATAAATTGAGGAAATATCAATTCAATGTAACTTAAGTAGAATCTGCTAGGCACTGGTGACAAAAAAATATATGGAGCAGAAATGAAGATGTAGCTCAAAAGCAGAGCACTTGCCTACCTTGCACTATAACCTAGGCTCAATAACCAGAATGATAAAATATCTACATATATTTTTATGTGCATATATAAGTATATACATAGATACATGAAAAGCAGAAAAAGGCTTAGGTGTACAAATATATAACTTTTTAAAAATCAGTATTATTCATTAATAGATGTTATGTAGTAAATATGCGCATCTATCATCAATTAATAAATTAGGGATGTTAACAATTAATTTCATTCATTTTGTGGCCTTATCTTCAGGTCTGTGAGTTTCTGTGAGATACAGAAGCTGAATATGCTGCCCTGTCCTGTTTATTGTTCAGGAATTTAATACTTTCTCAGTGCTAAAGCTAAGGGCTAAGAACAGAATTTTTCTGAATAAGAAAACCAACCTTCTATTGTTTAAAACTAAATGGATCTGAAAAATGCTGTTAGCTGTAAACTTGACAATGCCTCTGAATGAATTCAATCTGCAATTACAAAACTGCCCAAGAAACAAACAGTGCTTAGTATTACTTCTATAAAAGATGACTATAATGACCTACCATCACAGTAAAGGCATTTCAACAACAACTAACATTGTTTGAATATAAGTAATGACAAACTGCTTCACACATTTTTTACACTGCCAAAGTTAAAACAAGTAGTGAGATCTCTACTTTCAGATGTACTTTCTGACTTTTAACTACAGTTCCAGCAGCACTGTTTAGAACTTGATGCAAATATAAAGGAAATTTCTATATTTCAAAATCCATTTAGCTGTGCAATTGAGGCGATTCTACCTAATCTTCAATTGGAAGTCATTAATCTGTAATGTAATGACATGCTGAAAGGCAAGTATCTAGAGAAGATTTAATAGAATTCTATAAATGCCTTCTAAGTGATGAATATGCTTAATTAAAATCATATGCTCACAGATTAATGTTGGTATCTGGCAGTACCTATCTATGTGAAAAGACATTTGAAAGAGGAAATATGTATAATTTCATTACAAATCAGCATTAAAATACAAAAACTTGCAACCAATGTTGATAGGAAACACAAACTTTGAATTCCAATTAATCCCCCAAATTCTCAACACTGTTCTATTTTTTTCATTAACAGATCTGTACTACAAAACAACTATATTTGATCACTACATTCTGAATTTCTGATAAATTTTGTAGATATTTGTTTTTGCATTATTATAAACATCCTCACAAAACAGTCTTCATTCAGCCTCTTGGCTCACAAAGCCTGAATGAAATATTTACTAAAATGGCTCTATACAGAAAAAGACTGCCAACTCTGATCTAATTTATACAATCTTACTGTAGCATTTACCATACCATCTCATAGCTCTTTAAACATCTATGCCACTTCTCCCACCGCAACCAATGAACAACCTTCATTCATACATAAAAATCAGGTCAGTAGTATATTTTAGTATATGTTAAATGACAGCTTAATGAATAGTTAAAAATATGTAGAAGCAAGACAGACAATAGGCAGTCAGCATTTTTCTGAATCTTATTTTTTTTATTTACAATCTGTCTCTACTGCCTAGATTTTATTTTTCTTTTTTTGAGATAGGATCTCCCTTTGTAATTCAGGCTGATCCTGACCTCACTACATAGCCCAGGATAGCCCTGAACTCAGCAATCCTCCTGCCTCTGGCTCCCAAGTGCTGGGATTACAGGCGAGGGCCACCACGTCCAACAATGTGGTATATGGTAACTAGGGATCAAATTCAGGAACTTGTGCTTGCCAGGCAGACACCAGAACCACTGAGCTAAATCCCTAGCCCCTGCCTAGGCTTTTTAAAAGCTATTTCTAAAACAGAATTTTTCCCTACTAATACAAAGTAAAAAAGAGGCCAAAGGGTACCAAGAAACTCTTTCAATTAATTCCAACTTTTACCACATGTCTCTTTCCTGAATATACTGAGTTGGACTACCAATTCTTTCCCTGATTGATCTCTGTGACAGTGAAATAAAACCGTTTTTTTTTTAAATGGCAAATGTATTCATATCATTGCTAATACACAGGAGTTCTTCAACACTGATGTATGTATAATGATCATTCATGTTATCGAATACTTACTGTTCCTTGTTCTAATAAAAGTTGACACTTGCTGAGACATTCTGGGCTGTCAATAAGTTCCAAGAGTGCTTTCTCAGCCTCTATTCTTTGTGAAAGATCAGTCCCTACGTAGAGATGAGTACATAACAATTCCAATTCGGCCAAACTCTTGAGAAGAAAAGAGTAAACATTTTACTTGGCTGAAGAAAAACAAAGGTATATATATATATATATATTTTAACCACAGGAAACAGGAGATGAAAATTTAATGTCTGCACAAATTAATTCAATGAATAAATTTACTGAGTCATAACTACTTACTTGGGGATACAGTGGCAAACAAAATAGACACATCTCTTACTTCCAAAATTACTTACAAATAAACTAATAGTTATGCAGTGAAATGTAAGGAAAGATGATATTTGCCTAATCCAAGGAGTTTGAAAGTGTAAACATGAAGAAGTATCACTTATGGGGGCCAGGGAGTTAGCTCAGTGGTTCTGGCACCTGTCTTGCAAGTGCAAGGACCTGGGTTTGATTCTCTGGTAACCATATACAATACTGGGTGTGGAGACTCACGCCCAGTAGCAATCAGCACCACATACCAAAGTGCCAGGCATGGTGGCTCACACCTGTAATCCCAGCACTTGGGAGGCAGAGGCAGGAGGATTGCTGTGATATGAATTTGAGGCTGAGCTCAGGGCCAGCCTGAACTACAAAGCCAGACCCTATCTCAAAAAAAAAAAAAAAAAAAAAAAAAAGTATCACTTATGCTAAAACCAAAGGAGTGATCCAAATGAAAAAAAGACTCGAACGTAGTCAAGGCAAAGAAATATCATTTGCCAGGGGCTTGCAGTAAAATACAAGTCAGCCATTTTGGGCTGGGGATTTAGCTCAGTGGTTCTGACATCTGCCTTGCAAGTGCAAGGGCCTGGGTTCAATCTTAGGTAACCACATACAACAATGTCGGGCATGGAGACTCATGCCCACCAGCAATCAGAACCACATACCACAGTGCCAGGCGTGGCTCATGCCAGTAATTCCAATACTTGGAAGGCAGAAGAAAGAGCATTGAAGAAAGAGCATTGCTATGAGTTCAAGGCTGAGCTCAGGGCCAGCCTGAACTACAAGAGACCCTGTTTCAAAAACAAACAAACAAACAAAATTTAGCCATTTTAAGGCATTAAAAGGTCATGTTGCTGGTAAACACCAAGGAGGAGATACCAGATCAGGTAGCAATAGGTGGGGAAAACGATAATACACACATTACAAATAACTCAATTTACATTCTTCTTATAATGTAAAAATTTCAATTGTATACCATCTACAAAAAATATTGATAATTGTACATGTATACTGATTTGGAGCTTCTAAACTGTTGGTACATAGAGCAGGAGGTGAACTATGTCATGATTTTTTACCTCATTGTCTTTCTAGCAATGTAATAACTAATTAGTTTACAAGCTTCTGTGTAATCACTAACTAGTAGAAAGACTAATTTATTCTGTTTACAAATATAATATTATCCGAAGATATAGAGCACATGGGAACAATCTCAAAGAATTAAAAAATGAGTTTAGTATTCCTCTCAGCTTAAAAGAATTTCTGTTAAAGCCATTTTGCTAAAACAAATGGCTTCACTTTGAGCTAGAATCAAGAGAATTATTCTTTAGAGGACAAAAATACTGGTACAGACTTCAAAATGTGATAGGCAAATCCTATGCCCCCCAATTTTGGTACTTGTTTGGCCTGACTTTTTATGGGGCAGCCTTACAGCTATACTAGACCACACATTCCCTCAATGCTTACACCGCACCATCTTATAATAGGAATATACAAGTTATCACTGAGACAAGCTCTCCTGTAGCTCTCGATATGCTTTTATTTCTCTCTCCTCCTGAGCTGCTCCATACTTATTTTCCACTTTTCTCATCCAGCTCAGAGCCCAGCATCCTAGACTTGGGTATTCTCTGCTAATATGAAAATCAAAGTCTAAAAGTAGTTTCAAATGGATTAATTATAATACAGGACCTCAACATCTTAAATATAAGCTCAAATTACCACTACATACTGATAGCAATTCCCATACATATATTTATCAAAAGGAGAATGCTCAGTAAAAAACCAGAAAAAAAAAAAAAAAAAAAAGAGAGAGAGAGAGTATTGTATGGTTCTTTATTCACAAAAAAAGGATCAGTAGTTTCCTGGCTAGAGGGATGGGATAGAGTAGAAGAGTGTGGAAGAGGTAGGAAGTCACAAAGAATAGCAAAGAAGCACAAGAACACAAGGAAAATTTGCGGAGTTACAGATACTTTCAATTTCTTGATTTTACTGACAGTTTCACAGATGTATACATATGCCAAACTCATTGCTTTGCAGTTTAAATACACACACTTTATTATGTCAATTATATACCAATAAAGCTTTTATATATTCAATAAAAAAGTAAAGAGTTCTGTTCTAGGAAATATATACATATATGAGTGTGTGTGTGTGTCTGTGAGTGTATCCCACTAATAAAAACAAACCAACCAGAAAAACGCCATTTCAACTAAATTTAAATGTCTTTTCATTTACTCCCTTCTTTCCTGCCTGCAGAAATTAAGTTTCTTAACCGCTATTAATAGAATGGCTTTCAGTTTGTAGTTGTTTCTTCCTCCTCTTACCATCTTTTCCTGAGTATTCCTGAAGCCTTGTTACTGAGCCTCTTTGAACTTTTCCTTTTGTGATAAATTGGATAACATTTAAATGCTTTTCACTATACAAAAGTATACCCATCTTTCTTCAAACCAATCATGAAAAAGTCTCCTTCAAAGTATATATTTTCAGTATGATTATTTACAGATGAAAAATCTGAAGCTGGCAGAGCAAACATAAATAAGCTGTCCAACATTAAATGTAAACAGTCAATTTCTCGCCAAATATGTCTATAGACTCAAAATACATGCCCTTAACAGTCCTCACAGGGCCATCTTGCCACCCTTTAAGTCATGATCTACTTGCAGATGATACTCTAATTCTACTGTAACTCTGTCTGTACTGTTTTCATAGTGTCTACAAATGCCCTCTTCCTGTAAATCCAGAAACATGCTAAAAGTGACCCCCAAATATGAGAGACTGAACTGAAAGTATTTCTAATGGATTTCTATTTCAAGTGTCTCTTGTTTTCCATGGTTTCAAAGAATCTAGATTGATGTTATCTTTGGCTTTTCCTTCTCCTTAGAACAACCTGTAAGGAAAACAATCTGGCTTTGTCCTCAGTTTCTAGGAGGTAATCTGATCATTCTGGTCAGCAGTGTTGTTGTTTAAAACAGGAGATGATGCTAACTGATTGTTACCGTTTTATCTAAGATGTTCCTTCAAAATCACATGCACTCATGGGTGAGGCTTTCTGAAGGTGGCTGGACCCAGCCTGTGTGAATACAGATAACTGAATCAGTGGTCCAACAGTTGACAAAAGCATTAGATCTACCATTCATTTGGTTCTGGTACAAGGGCCGGGGTTTTATCCCAGGTAACCACATACAATACTGGGTGTGGAGATTCACGCCCAGCAGCAATCAGTACCACATACCATACTGCTGGGTGTGGCAGCTCACACCTGTAATCCCAGCACTCGGGAGGCAGAAGCAGGAGGATCACTGTGATGTGAGTTTGAGGCACAGCTGAGGGCCAGCCTGAACCACAAAGCAAGACCCTGTCTCAAAAAAAAAAAAAAAAAAGATTTACTACTCATTTATTAAATGATCCTGCGAAAATTATTTAAATTTTGTAACCTTTACTGCTGAATCTGAAGAAATACTCTACGCTTTTAAAAAAATTGTGAGGACTGAAAAAAAAGATCAATTCAGTGCCTGCTATACCTCAGATTCACAATACTTATAAATAATCATTCCATTAGATTACTGACAATTATAAAAGACAATACTGATCTTCTTTAGTTGATCTTCAAATCTATGTTGCCACAACAATTTTTCCCAAATCACTTTTTCATCATGCTACCACTGTTAAAAAATAATAGTTTTCAATGCCAGGCATGGTGGCTTATGCCTGTAATCCCAGAACTCAGGGGGTAGAGGCAGGAGGATTGCCGTGGGCTACATAATGAGGTCAAGGCCAGCCTGAACTACGAAGTGAGACCCTGTCCCACAAAACTAATAAAATGAAATAAAATAATAGTTTTCAATCACAGCTAGGTCAAAGCAGGTAGCTCGACTAGGAAAGAGGAAATATGGCCAGTCTGGTTCTAGAACCATCCTGAGCACAGAAACATTCAACCAGGATCACTAAGTTTTTTCTAATACTATCTCTTGATTATCATCAAAGTCCTTCAGTTCTCTTAAAGCACACACAGTTTGCCTGATCCCAGTTCTACTTCTTTCCTTACTCTCTTCCTCTCCATGGACTGCCTCCTCAAAGATAATCCAGATCCATTACTTCTTTTGAGACAGAACAAATGCTCTAATCAAAGTTTTCTAGTTAGAAAACATTGCATGCAGAATGTGTTACAGAAATATGTCCATCCTCCTACCCACTAGGCAGCCAGGACAGAGATTAAGACAAGGAATATAAGGTCAAGGATTTAGCTCAGTGGTTCTGGGAGCCTGCCTTGCAAATTCAATGACCTAGATAATCCACATACCAGGTTTGATGACTCACACCCACCAGCAATCAGTACCACATACCACAGTGCTGGGTGTGGTGGCTCACACCTATAATCCCAGCACTAGGGAGGCAGAGGCAGAAGGATTGCTGAATTCTGGACTGAAGTGAGAACCAGCCTGACCTACAAAATGAGACTCTGTCTCAAAAAAAAAAAAAAAAAAATAGACAGAAAATAAAAAACAAAAACAAGGAACATCCATGTTGATACCCTTTGACTACCAGCAGTCAACCTCAGTAAGTCACAAAACCACCATGATGTTAAAAAGACAATAGGACAGTGCTCCAACCTCACCCTAAATAAGTCTGCTTCTTTATTGGTCATCTTGATGCCATAACTTTAACTAACTATCCTAGATAAGGATAGTGGAAAGAATACCGAATTTGAGAGTTACTAGGTCTACTCTAGATGTGTAACCTTAGACAAGTTCCATTTGTTCTAAGATTCAACATCTACAGGAAGAATAATAAATACACATTTTTCAAGAATTAATGTGTATATAAACACCCTCAAGGTATACCTTACTTCTACAAAGAGCATAAAGCTCAAAATACTAGGTACTGGTTATTACTATTAGTGCTCCTGGAATTAAATGGCCAATGATATGGTACAATATTCTACAAGGAACTCAAAGCTGGGTGTGAATGGCACATTACTTGTAATTTCAACCACTCATGGGGCTACAGGAGGAAAGCTGTGAGTTCAAGATGAGCCTGGGCAACTTATTAAGACCGTCAAAATGAAAATTTAGAAGGTATTTGGGGAACAGTTCAACCTCACATGCACAAGGCCCTGGCTTCAATCCCCACTGTTAGGATTAAAAAAAGTACAAACCGAGAAGTTTCAATTATTTTCTGGTTACCAAAATTGGTCTTTATTTGTCCAACTCCACTTTTAGGGTATTCACAGCACTGCAGTATAAATTACATCTTGGAAAACCAAGATGGATGGTTTTGGAATCAGCATGTAATTTTTCCAAATCTGTAAGTCTGAGGAACTCTTTGTGGACTTGCTGATACACTGTACATAATCCTTCCAAAACTGAAAAAGTTCCAAAGTTTCCTTATACTTATCCCCAAGATTGAGATCTGTAATATAAACATCTGATTACCTATTTACAATCCATAAATGATCCCAGTGAGATTCTTCCTATGAAAATATCCCGGTGCACATTTACTTAAGTAGTAATAAATGGGTTATTTTGATCTGGGGACCTTTATAAATGGTCAAAGTCAAAAGGTAATATGTAGACTTCACCGTGTCTACAATCTCATTCTGTCAATTATCTGACAGAAAGCGGTTCCTTGGAAAGACAAAAGTCTTTAGAAGAATCAATAAACAGGAAAGTAATAAATCAAGTGTGATCACAGGAAACCCAAAGTCTACAAAGCGAATGTGATACTCAGGTACATTTGTCATATTCTGGAACGGTTTACCACTCTAAGGTGACTCCTCTGTCATTCACAGCCTTGCTGGTTCTCTTTCCTTTCATATAAACTGTATACTCCAATCAAAACGAATTTTCTCAGTTAGCCCTGGTCTTCCACAAGTCTTCTTGCCTCATACTGTCCAGTCTCTACAGTCTTCCATTTCTCTTTACCTGGCCACCACCTACGACTCTCGTCAGGCCCACTAGATTTCAAGTTTCCTGAGAGAAGAAATCATGGAGCTCTACTCAGAGCTGTACTTTCAGTGCCCAGTAATAGTAAGCACTAAATAACCGATTAAAAAGTATAGAAATGGCAATGAGAAGCAACCTGTTTTGGGGAGGCATAGCGGCACTCCGCTCCACTCCTTCCTAACATAACTCACATAATTGACGGCTCCTTTTCTGTGCTTTGCTGACAACCTTAACATTTTTCACGTGCAATTACCAACGAGCTGTGGGGGCAGGGACAGTAAGATGATGTCACCCTTTCGCCTCGGAACTTTGCAGTTTCCAGACAGTGTGGAAGCTCAGCAGATGTTTGTGGAGGAAATAACTGAATGAAAGCGGGCAGAGTCGCCCGGAGATACAAGGACCGTCCGCCCTGCGGCTCGCGCCCCGTCCTTTGAGCCCTACGTTCCCCGCGCTCACCCAGCCAGCCCCGATTCCTCCCCCGCAACTCCCTCCAGGTAGACCTCCAGCCGCCTCCGGCCAATTCAAGTCCCTCGGCTGTCACCGCTCCCTCCAGGAACCTCAGGCCCCCTCCGGAGCTCCGCGTCAACTGTCCCGGGCGGAAAGGCGGGAAGGCTGCTCCTCGGTTCGCCGGCGCCGGGCTCGAGCTCCCACCTGCCTGGGCGCCGCCGCGCCGGAGACAGCGGGCCCCGCACAGCCGGGCACCCGCTCAGCTCCGCGCCAAAGGCAGGCGCCCGCTCCACCTTCCCTGGCTCCAGCCGCTCCTTCCTGTAGCTCAGCCCGGGCCGGGGGTGTGCAGCGGCTCTGGCCGCCCGGGCCGGCGTCGGGGCGCCGGCACGCGGCCCTGCGGCCTCCGCGGCGTTCCTCAGCCCTGTCTCCAGACCCTAGCGCTCGGCCGGGTTCCGGAGCGGCGGAGCGCGGGCCCACGGCGCACCGCGCACTGACCTGGAAGTGCTGCGCCATCTTCCCGGGAGGCGGCGCAGGGCCGCCGGCCCGAGAGCCCGAGAGAAGGGGAGGGAGGGGGCACGAGGTCCCACGCCGTGCAGCGCCAAGCTCGCTCCTCGGCGCCTCCGCTCGCCGGCCGCGTTCGGAGCGCTGGTGTGGGCGGGGCAGGGCCGGGCCGGGGGCGGGGACTGGGCGGGGCCAAGGAGGCCGCGCGCCCACAGCGGACGAGGGCGCGGGTCTTCGTGGGCTCTGGGAATCAACTGCCCTGGTGCTGAGTTTCAACCGCTGCTACCCAGGTAGGCCCTGACCTCCGACCTCCGTCCTCCGACCTCCGTCCTCCGCCCCAACCACCCCAACCCAACTGTCAGCCGTGTGGCCCCGACTCTTAAATCAACCACAGGCTCCCTTGACTTCTGACTTTTACCAACCACACAGATATCCCCGCGGCTTCCAGCTCCAACATCTCCATAGGGCTTACTGTCACTGACCCCCCCACAGGCCAGCTGCTGCCCTGAAGCCCCAGATTCTAATTTCCATTATTTCTTTCTGAAAGTTTCTATTTTGATGAGTATTAAACTGATATTGTCTACATGGTGGTGTAAAAGTCAGGTTTAATTCACCTTGATTACAGTTTTAACACGAATTTATATTTTACACCAGATTACTCCACCAAACCAATTTATTGTCACTTAAGTGTTCATTTCTCTGGAAGTTCAGCACTTGCAGTTGGGGACATTGTGGTTTCATATTTAAGGGAGAAATTTCCTGAAGTATTTCTCATGGTTTGTATTTCCTAACAAATTCAGCTTTTGTGAACGTGAGAAAATCTTTATTTTGCCTTCATTGTTGAAAGATAGTTTTCCTGGGTATAAAATTCTCTGTTGACTTTTTGTTTAATCCTTCAGTATTTTAAAGACATCCTTCTATGGCCTTAGAATTTCCCAATATTTCTATTGAGAAGCCAGCTATCAATCTGATTGTCACCCTTTTGAAGATAATGTCTTCTCCCACACCAGGCTACTTAAACATTTTCTGTTTCTTTTGTCTTCAGTAGTTTGCATTTGATGTCACTAAGTTTATGGGTGTAATGCTTGGGATTTATAAAGTTTCTTAAATGTGTGATCTAGTTTTTGTGAGTTTTTGAAAAATCTTGGCCAATATTTCTTTAAATATTCCTATGTTCTCATTCTCTTTAAACTCTCATTCTCAAACTCCAATTACATGCATGTTAGAACTGTGTGCTACATTGTTTATATACCTTACATTGTCTTTTGTCTTTTTTTTTTTTTTTTTTTTTTTTTTTTTTTTTTTTTTTTTTTTTTTTTTTTTTTTTTTTTTTTTTTTTTTTTTTTTTTGAGACACAGTCTCATTAGGTGGTTCAGACCGGCCTTGAACTCACTATGTAGCCCATGCTGGCCTTGAACTCACAGTAGTCCTCCTCCTTCAGCCTATGTGCTGGTATTATAGGCATCCACCACCACACCTAACTTGTCTTTTTTTCTCTTGTGCTTTATGTTTGATATTACTTACTGACCTGTTGCCCATTCGGTAGAAACTACATTGTTGTGCCTGTGTTGCTATTACAACCCTCCTTGAAGTTTTAATTTTACTTATATTTTCAGTTTCAGAATTCTCATTTGATCCTCTATTTGCTTGAAACTTCATTCCCATCATATAAGCTCCTATTTGATAACTGTAATATTTTATAGCTTGTATCTAGATGCCCTTCCAAAACCTCATGTAGTAATAGATGGCTGAATCTAGACTATGACTGACTCATCATGCAATGCTAACATTAAAGGTGCTAGAATTAAGAGTGGGTGATTACTGTATCAGTCCAGTAGTTGGTTTGACAATACAATGTAAGGGACAGTAAGAGGAAGACAGGAGGAAGACAGGCCTCCTGTCTTCCCCCTTGCTTGCTTTTGGTGTCTTCTGCCTGCCATGAACTCTTTCTTCTCTCTGAAGTCCCTCTGCCATGCCAACTTGCCTTGGAGCCAAATAATTATGGACTGAAACCTCTACAAACTATAAGTCAAACTAAACCTTTGCTCCTTTAACTTTAAAATGAAAACACATATTTTCTCTCAGCAAGGAGAAAAGTAACTGGGACATTCTTCATCTGAAACCTCCTTAGGGATGTAGTATTTGGCCCTGTTTTGTTTGATAGTGCCCCACCGTGCCTCGTGTGGAAGGAAGGGCTGTGCATGATACAAATTTTCTTCAATGTGGATTAAGTTTTCTTATGTTAGTAAACAGAAAGAATAAATTACCTTAATCCCACTGAAGCTTGGTTTTAGGCTTTTTAGTGAATGCTAGTTTATTTTTTTAATCTTAGTTTTATCCTTACTTTTAGTCATTGCCCCTTTCTGGGTCTTACTACTAGAAATGTGAGATGTTACCAAAACCCCTCTATCTTGTTGAACTTCTGCTCTACTCTCTTGTCTTCCCAGCACTGTGAAGTTGCTAAACTCTCTGATCAACTCTCTAGGTGCTATTCTGCTTTTTTCCTTGAAGTCTCCCTCTCTGGCTGTGATCTTAGGAGCTAATGATTTGTAAGGAATTTGTAAACAGATTTTTGGGCTGGATGTCTACGGGATTTTTTTTTTCTTTCTTTCTTTCTGTCTAGAAAATCCCAGGTGTGTTTGTTCCCAAGCTCCAACCTGTGCTTCCAGCCAATTAAGGCTGTTGCTATCTAACCTCTGTTTCTACTCATTGCCACTTAGAAAATGTTTAGTGGGGGCCAGGGATTTAGCTCAATGGTTCCGGCGCCTGTCTTGCAAGCGCAAGGACCCAGGTTCGATCCCTGGTTAACCACATACCTATACTGGATGTGGAGACTCACGCCCAGCAGCAACCAGTACCACATACCACAGTGCAGGGAGTGGTGGCTCACGTCTGTATTCCCAGCACTCACCTGTAATCTCAGCACTCAGGAGGCAGAGGCAGGAGGATTGCTGTGATGTGAGTTTGAGGCTGAGCTCAGGGCCAGCCTGAACTACAAAGCGAGACCCTGTCTCAAAAAAACCTAAAAAAAAAAAAATGTTTAGTGGGGTGGGAAGAGCTGAGGTGAATATAGATCTTGCCTCTTGGGCTTTAATTCTCTCAAGGATTTTGAATAATTAAATTGTGCTTTCATTGGTTGTTTTGTAGTTGTTAAATATATATGTAATGTGTTGTGCATAATTGCTCTTAAATATATATTTATAGTTGTTAAAATTAATATGTATAATAAAATATATACACATAATTTATCCTGTTTTTATAATTGTTTTAAATTTAAGATATTTCAGTACAACTAGACTATACTATCTTTTTTTTTTTTTTATTGGAGGTTAGATAAAATGTGCTCTACTACTAAGCTTAGCCCTTATTAATCTTTATTTTTAAATAAGTCTCAATAAGTTGCTCAGGCTGATTCCAATTTGCAATCCTTCTGCCTCAGCCTCCTGAGTAGCTGAGATTACAGATAGGTGCCACCACATCTGGTCTGCAACATCCATTCTTGAACTTCAGTTTTTACAGTTTATCCAAATGCCATTAATCTTCATTTCTAGTCAACTCCTAAACCTTAAAATGTTTAATACTCTCATCTTTCCACTTTTTGATCCTATACTTGAAATTTCTGGTTCATATATTCTAATTTCTATTTCCAGGTCTCAAACCTTTTGATACCCAATCTAAACTATGATTCCCACATTCCAACACTTATGACTCCCATATCCCAAATACTATTAAGGTTTTCTAACACTGTTACATTTCCTGGACAACACTCTATCATTATAAATTCTTATTGCTTTTGACTAACTTCCAACTCCTACTGAGCTTTAAAAATATTGCTTTACAGTCACCTTTTTATCAGGTCAAACCTTAGGTTGAGGAGAAGGCACACTTATTTGAGTACTGATTTTTTTTCAATGACATTTGATGATTTTCCACTCTAGAAGATCCTTCTATCACATGCAAATGTAGAATGGTGATCAAAACACTAGTGAATGATTGCTGTCCTGTGAATTCACTAGATAATTCTGGAACTGAGAAACCAATTGTTTTTCCCTTCAATTTAAATGATCATTTAAGATTTCAATTTCAATTAACCTACCCTTCCATGATTGTCTGTCAACAAAATACACATTTAACTCATTTCTGTTTTTGCCAGTTAATAAAAGATAGAATTATGTTATTACAGCTATTAAAATTAGCACAGGAAATGCTCCAGGATATCAAATAATTCATTTCTATCACAAAATGCAATTAAAGGCAGGACATTTAGAGCCCTTAGGAATTACAGAATTATCTTCCTTTATGGCAACTCACTTTCTAAAAAAGACAGATGGATCTTTGATCTTTGTGCTTTTCAAAAGATTTAATTAACATTTGTAATTCTCGTACCTTAGGAAAATCACCTAATGTCTCTGAGTTTTGATCTGCTACTTGTAAGGTCAAAATGACAGTAAGTCTATAATACAGAGAATTTTATGAACAATAATGTGAGATGGGGCAGTCAGATGCAGCAACTAGAAAAAACAGGCTATAGCCAAATAATGTGGATGTATTTGACTATATCACTTATTCATTGGTAAATTTGGTAAAGTTATTTCACCTCTTTATTTCCTCATCTGTAAAATAGAAACATAATAATGCCTATCTTATTATTTTCTATGATGACTAAGTGAGCCAGTGAAACATTTAGTATATTATGGGCCCCGGATTAGCTCAGTGGTTTTGGCACCTGCCTTGTAAACACAAGGCCTGAGTTAGATCCCTGGTATCTACATACCACACGCAGGGCATTGTGATTCATGCCCACTAACAATCAGTACCACAAACCACAATGCTGGACATGGTGGCTCATGCCTGTAATACCAGCACTCAAGAGGCAGAGGCAGGAGGATTGCTGTGAGTTCAAGGATAAATTCAGGGTCAGCCTGAACTCCAAAGCAAAACCTTATCTAAAAATATAAAAAATTAAACAAATAAATAATAAATAATAACTACATACAACATTTAGTATATGAAACATTTAGAAAGTACCTGGCAAATAAGTGCTATGCAAATACTATTTTTGTATTATCAAATAAGTTCATAACATTCCTTGGATATGTTTGTATATATTTTAATGTAATGAGATTATTTTTAATCAGAGTGAATTATGTTAGGCTTTTCTGGTTTACAAATTTATCAGCAAGCAGAATATTTCTCCATTTCCCATCCCAATCCCACTCAAGTTCTGTAACCTAGAAATTTTTAAAAGCTTGTAACATTACCTACTTTAACAGATTTTGCATTTTATAAATTGTGATACTAAACCTTCAAAGTATCTAGCTAAAATTCTATATGAATACTTAAAATATAAAGCCTATAACCAGTCATTTACTGTAGTAGCACAAATATCAGCACAAAATTCCCTTAACTTATTCTATAAGTGAAATACATTAAATATGCCTAACAAGATTGCTTCAAATGTCAGAGTTTTGGGAATCCAGCAGAGAGCAGGCCAGGGAGAGAAGTAGGAGAGGATGTATCTCCAAAATTCAAATTCACTTGAAACTCTTTCAAAATGTAACAGTGGTGCAAATGGCATTGTTTTCTTTCTTATTGGCTGAATTCAACTGTTTTGCCAACTGATTAACCTGAAGTACCATTTATTTGAAGATTGAGTATGTAAGCAGAATAACCACAACAAATTCCTCTCCACTGCTAATATAGGTATGAGTTACTTCATAATTTTGAGTATTACTACTATTATGCTGAAGGCCATATTTTTAGATGGGTTTATACTTTTAACTTATCAGCAATAGTAACGGTATATTACTAATGATGCCAGTATTTTGATAAATAAAAATCAAATACATTTTTCATTTATGTTGCTTTATAAACCACAATATGATAAAAAGTATTGTAAATGTTAAAATTTAAAAAATATTACAGCAAAAGACATACTGACATTAATTCTCTTCAAAATAGTTCCCCACATGTACTTTCAACATACTTATTTCTTCATTCTTTCCCTTCCTCAACAAGTTTACAGTTTTTTTAAATTCAAATCTTTATTGGTACATTATGAATACACATCATCATCTCATTCAACATTGAGAGTGTGTACCAGAATGTAACACGACTTGATTCTCATTTTTTCCCCTTCCTCACCCACCTTGCAACTCCCTACCCCCTATTTACATAAGTTTTGTTTCTTTTTTTTTTACTATCACATTCTTTTTCCCCCTGCTATTTATCCCTACACTCTCTTTCCTTTTAAATATTTCTATTTCACATATCAACTATGGATACTAGAACTCATTTACATCTTCATTTTCTCATACCAGAGAAAAGATATGATATTTATGCTAATTTCTGTCAGACTAAAAAAAGGAAATCTTATGTATATAGGGGGTAGGGATTGTGGGGGGAAAAAGGGAATGGGAAAAATGAGAATTCAGCTGGTTAATACACAGGTACAAATTCTCATTGTCAGTTGTGATCATAACATGTTTATAATATCTTTTATAGAATGGAGTATTATTCTGCCATAAATAATGATAAGTTTGAGTCATTCACACTCATATGGTTGTACCTTCAGAATCAAGTCATGTCATATACTGGTACAAACTCTCAATGATGGATGTTATGATGATATATATAGTAAATAATGTTGGGTGTCAACATTTGCCATAGCCACTTGTTGGTCACTGCCAGGTACTATCGGGGGACTCTGCCATGTGCTAGCCTTGGCTGCTGGTCTCTGAAGTGCTTCAGTGGTATTAGCCCCTCTCTCTTGTTTATTGTTCTTTCTTTCTGAACCATCTGCTAGATCCAGCTTACTCAGGATAAGAATTCCAAGTAGACTTAAAGACTTCTGGAACCCACACTACTTGAGGAATATATCACGAGTAGGTTTATAGGACCATCAAAGCAAATCTTAAACAGGGGCTGTGCTGTGTTATAATGGCTTCAGGACACTAGGAAGAGCCCTCTTATCCTTACCTGAGAAGTGTGTAGGGGAGTGACTTCAGGCTTGTAATTGGTCCAAATACAACCTGTGGTTGGTAAAGGGCTCTAGAATAGCCTCTGTTACCAGTGATCCAGTGAGGAGCCAGGACTGTAACCATGGGATCTTCTGCAAAGTTTGCTCTAGAGGTTGGAGGTATTAATAGTAAGTCCATACCCTCCGTCTCTGATCTTCAGTGAGTCCAGTCTGAAATGGCAGGAGCAGAGAAAAGGCACCATGTGGATAGCAATAGAGTGAAGGAGAGGGAATAGCCTAGGAAGCCAGGGAAAAACCTCACCACCACAGTGAAAGGCATGAATGAAGACTTCCACAACTGCTTTGGGAAGTGGCAATAATGAAGAAATAAATGGGTTTGAAGCAAGGAGGATGCTTTGAGGGGGATTAATAATAATACATCTTTTACACTACTACTTTTAAAATTATCACTTTATTTTAATCATATCTCATAATTTTATTAGAGCCTCTATAGAGTAGTTTAATACATTTATTATATAAGCAAGATAATAATATTATGTTAATATATGTCCTTAAAATGTCTGCTAACTTCTGATAAAATATCACTTAACTGCAATGCCACTGGACAACAAAACAGTACAGGCTTTCTGAAAAGCAATTTGGACATATGTAACAAAACATTAAAAATGTACTCTTCTTTTTTTTTTATCTTTATTGGTACATTAAATATACACATCATGATTGCACTCCATAATGGGGATTTGTACCAGTATAAGACACAACTAAAATGTACTCTTCTTTACCCAACTTCTCAAAAACAACACTAGTACAGCATATTGCTGTACTAGTCCCCTATAGCTATTAGGAATTATATTTATTTTATACTAGGTTAAATAAGCCAGGCACAAAAAGACATGGAAAGTTCTTACTTACATGTAGAATCTAAATCTAGTCTTGTAAGGGAAACCAAAACTCATAGAAGCAAACAGTACACTGGTGGTTACTGAGCTTGGATAGGAGGAGGATGTTACAAAGTCTATTATACAATAATAAGTTTATTTTTAGATCAATTGCACATTATGGTGAATATAGTTAATACTAGTGTATTGTATAGATCAGAATTGCTAAAACAGGAATATCAAATGTTCCTACCACAAAAATGTGACAAATTTGTTAGCTTAATTTAATTTTTCCACATTGCATTCATATCACTTCATCTCTCATAAGTCCATTCAATTATAAATGGTCACCTTACAATAAAATAAAAAATACATTCTTGGAAGATTTTTTAAAAAACATATGAGATCCAAAAAATTACAACAAAAAAATCCTAGAATTAATAACCTAATTCAGTAGTATAGCAAGATATGAAATCAACACACAAAAATCAGTAGTGTTCCTGTGCACCAATAATGAATTCCATGAGAAAGTAATTGAGAAAACAACATTTACAGTAGTATCAAGAAAAATTAGTGAAGGAACCGAAAGATCTCTGCAAGAAAAACAGCAGTATTCCATAAAAGGAGATCGACTGGGACATCAAAAAATGGAAAGATATACCCTGTTCCTGGACAGACAGAGCCAATATTGTAAAAATGGTAATATTTCTAAATCTGATGAATAGTTTAACACAATCCAAGTCAAAATATCAGTGGCACTCCTCACAGAACTAGATAAAACAATCCTAAAATTTATATGGGACCAAAAGAGACCCAGAATAGCAAAAGCAATCATTACCAACAAGAGTAAAGCAGGAAGTATCACAATCCAAGGCTTCAAGTTATATTATAAAGCTACAGAAATAAAGTCAGCATGGTACTGACACAAAAACAGATATGTGGTTAAATGCAACAAAAGAAAGGATGAAGCAGTAACTTCAGGTGCAAACAACATCTGATCTTTGTCAAAAAGGCCAAAAACATACACTGGGTGAAAATACCCTCATTAACAAATAGATCCAGGAAAATTGGCTATCCACATGGAGAAGACTGAAGCCAGACCCTTATCTCTCACTGTGTACTAAATAATAATCAAAATGAATCAAATATATAAATATTAATATAAGAACTTAATCTCCTGGAAGTTAACATAGGCAAAATTCTTGAAAACATAGGCATAAATAAGGACTTTCTGAACAGAGCCCCAATTACATAAAAATAGCATGAAGAATCAACAAGTAGGATCATATCAAATTTAAAAATTTCTTCATAGCAAAAGAAACAACAGAATGAAGAAATAACTGAAAGAAACAATATTGCAAACTATTCCTAAGACAGAAGCCTATCTAGAAAATAAGAGTACAAAAAAAATTAGGCTTCTCCAGATAAGAGACACAATTAAGAAAATGGACAACTGAAATGAATTGACACTTCTCAGAAGTACAAATAGCCAATAATACATGAAAAAATGTTCACTGTCTCTGGCTATGTAAAAAATATAAGTAAAGACAACACTAAGATTCTATCTTACTCCGGAAAGAGTCACAAGCATCAAGAAGTCAAATAATAATATATTTGTTAGGCTTTGGGGGAAAAAGGAATGCTTCAGCATTGTTGGTGGGAATGTAAATTAGTACAGTTACTGTGGAAGTCAGCGTAGAGTGTTCTCTCAAAGTTAAAAATAGAAATTCCACTTAACTCAGTGATTTCCCCTCTAGGTATCTTTCCAAAAAAGTTAATGACATTTATAATAGCTAAATCTTGGAATTGCTGTATATGTCCATTAACATGAATGTATTAGAAGAATGTAGTGTTTATATACAATGGAGTTCTACTCTCCCCCTAATAAAGATAAACATGAGTCATTTTAGGAAAGTGGATGGGCCTTGAGACCATAGTGTTCGATGAAATACATCACAAACACAGGCTTAAATATCATATAGTTTTTCACATATGAGAAATCCAAAATATAAAAAAGAGCTAAATACAAGATAAGTAATAGGAAATAGGAAGATAGATGTTTTGCAAAAGAGAAATGTACCAAGAGATGAGGAAGCAGGAGGGAGGGGAGAGTTAGAGAATGAAAAAAGAATCAAGATCTATTTTGTACATGAGTAGACTCCCCATGAGGCATGTAATCATTATGTACTACAAACATACCAATAAAAATTAAAATTTAATAAAAAATAATGTCACTAAATTGAAATAGAGTACATAAAATGTATAAACCATAGGAGAGAATAGGATCAGTGAAAAGAACAATCAGCAGTTGTAGTCTGTTTTATAAACATTGCTGTTTCCCAGAAATGGACATGTAAGTATTTCAAACACCTTTTTCTAAAAGATTGTTATAAAATTCATTTAGGCTTTACAGTAAGATAAATCCTGCTTAATTGTTTTTAAGTAAAATTATTTGATTTTAAAATGCCTTGTTAGGTTCTTCATATACTTGAGCAGGCAAAAGCATACCATTTCTTAAGAATTAAATCTTTCCCTTAATAGTTATATTTCAGATTTGCTATGAAGATATCTAGCTAAATGAGCAAGTCCATTCTGGTAAAGAAAAAACTGAAGGAGCCTGTCTTAGTTACTTGTTGCTGAGACAAAATATCTGACACCCACAAGTTAAAGGAGAAAATATTTATTTCACTTACAGTTTATAGAGGTTTCAGTCCATAGTCAGCTGATTTCAAGGCAAGACAGTGTGGCATGGGGGCATGGCTGAGAAGAAACAGCCCATGGCAGGGCAGTCAGAAAGCAGCAGCAGCTGTGAAGCCTTCCAGGACTTTGTCCCATCCAGGCTACAAGATATTTGGATGATACCAGTCACATCTAGGGTAGGCCTTCCAATTATCCATACCCAGAACTATGCCAAACAAATCAGGTGTCTAATTTAGTTATTATGCCTTTAATCAACACTCTTAAAATTGAGATTTATCCACCTCCAAAAAGCACCCTCCCACCCTGAGCTAATGAGGGACTGGGAGGAACATCTAGATAAAAGCCATAACTAACAAAGCCTAAGGAGAGCTCAGGGAAAACTATCTGCTCAGCTTTTTCTTTTTCCTTTCTTTTGATGCCTCCAAACTTTCCTGCCCCCAGACATATTCTCACCTTCCCCAAGATTCAGGCATGCCAAGGAGTTTATGGAGGGTTAACTAATGACAATGTCCATATTACCCTACTCCTTTTTAATTGAAGAAATTTATTTTAAAATGGTATTTCTAGTATTTTTTTCAAATTATAGAAGAAACCCAAGATTTTTGTATAAAATATAATGGTAAAGACTTGTACAGATCAAAAGTAAGAGCAAGAAAGACAGCTCCTCAAAAACAAGAAATCTTAATGTCTCTCCCTCCAGACTTACCTCTGCATATATATCTATGAGCAAATTCTTTCTTCTAACAAAATAGATCATACTGCAGTTCTATTGTACACCTCATCAGTGCACCTAGGCCTTTTTAACAATGGCACTATATTCCACTGTATGAATATATCATGACTTATTTTTAAACAATCCTCCACTGAGAGAAATTTAATTTGTCTGATTCTTTTCTCTGGCATAAATAATGTGTATACCAAGCATTCCCTATAACTAAGGCAGAAAAAGATAAAAGTTTGGCCTTCAGAGAATATATATATAAACTAGTTCTAAAAAGCTCTGAGTGTGGGTTTATACATAGATTAACATATTGTTCACCAAGGATGTTTTTGATAGTGAAAGAGGAAAGCTATCAATATATACTTTTATCTAGTCCTAAAGCCATCCAGTGAGCTAATGCTAGCGATGGCAAAAGAGAGTTCGAGCAAACACTGGCCCAAACAGAAGAGGACTTCCGCTGAGGACCAGTTTGTAAGGATATCAGAGTCTCAGATATCAGGTTGAGGAAACCTTCCACATACATAATGATTCTTCTTAGAATATCTGAGAATAGGGGAAAAAGGATCATGAATGGGGTGATAGATGATGCCACGGAAATATTGTGGATATTTTTATATATGGCAAAGGCACTTTGATTATATCAAATTTTTTACACTTTATTCTGTGGGTACAAGCTGGAGATTTTCTCAGATATTTTGGCAAAGAAAAAAGAAGAGCTAGTTGGGTCAATGTGGCAAAATATTGGTAACTGTTGAATCTGAGTGATGGCTATAGAGCCTTGTCATACTATTCTATCTTTGAGGATTTCTTAATGATAAAAACAAGTGATGACTACATAGCTTACAATGAAAAATCCAAACTATACTCTGAGAAATCTTCTTGTCTAGCCTTATCTTTCTTTTCCAGTTTTACCTACTAAGATTTCCACTCATATTACTTTACACGGTTACAATGACTAATGTAGCATAATTGTCTGTGCTGCTTTGCCTACATTTGCACGTAAATGTCCTCTTTAACCATTACTCTGAGAACAAGCCCGAGCTATGGCTAAATAGAACTAACAAGCACAATTTACTGAATGGTAATTGGCATATAGTAATTACTAAACAATTTTAAAATATTTCTAAGATAAGACAATTAAATCAAAGAGGTAAAATAATTTTTCACAGTGTATTAAATATTGAGAAAATTATGCCGTTTGTACCAGTGACTGTCAAATGTTAGGGTAAACTGAAGTTAGCTGAAATAGTTATCTTACATGCTAATTCCTAAGGCATGCTCTCTGAATTTTGACCCTTTTGGCCTGTATTTGAACCCTGTGGTTTCCCCACCCCAAAATGTAAAAATGATCGGATCCTAGAATGCTGTCTTTGAGGCACATTCTGAGAAACACAGTAATACACTAAACTTCATTTCATACTACATGTAACTTCATTTCATTCTTTTCATGTTTTATCACTTGCAGATCTCTAGATTTCATTGATGAGATTATATATAAATGATCTGCTCAACATAACTACAATTAAAAACATTTTAATATTTTAAACCTGTATTATAAAATGTGATCTAGAAGAGAGATTTCATTAGCATCATTAATAAGTATATCAATACCTACACATGTTGCACAAATGATTCATGCACTTGCATGGAAATACATATACCTATTGTGATCAGGAAGAAATGTTCTGTCTCTTTTCCTTTCACTTCAGATGTTGTATTGAATTGGCAGAAACATCACAACCAAATGTGACTTAAATTCCAGTGAAGTTGTCTGTATTTTGAGCAGGCAAAGAAATAACAGGACCTACAAGAGAGACGTGTCAAAAATGAAATGTCAAAAAAGAAAAGTGTCTAAAGACAATTTGTGTATTTATAAATTTAATTGACACAAATATTCGGAGCTTTTTTTCAGTGCTCGCACAATTAGTCAGCGAACTGTTACCCAAAATTGCCACCAAAAATGTGATGTTTATGCAACATGAAAAAGAGGATGCCAACTTTGTTATAAATTTTAGTCCAAAGTACTGTAATTTAATTGAATATGAATTATTTTGAATGGGAATTTTTTTGTTAAGATTTCTAAAAGACCTTTTAAATAAAATTGAGGCTATGAAAAATGTTGTACCAAATTATGTGGGGCGGGGTGTGTGTGAAGAAGGCCAAAACAGTAAAGTGATGATGGAAAAAAGAATTACATATCTGTTAAGGCTCTTTGATCTAGAATATATGAAAAATTTTTGTAATTGAGAAATAAAAGAATACATATTGCAATTAAAATGGACAAAATATCTGAATAGATCTTTATCCCATGAAAATACAGAAATGACCTATAATCAACTACATGAAAAGATGCTCAATTTTGTCAGTCATTGAGAAAAGGCCAATCCAGACTACAATGAGATTTTCCTTATATAGGATCTTAAAATGAAAAGATTCTTAGGAAGGATCTTAAAACGAAAACAAGATGAAAGACGTAACAAGTGGTATGAGTTTGTTAAGAAACTGAATCCTCATTTAGCCGATTTAAATGTAAAACATTACATAAGAAAAACAATCAAGAAGTTTCTCAAATGATTTTAAAAAGGTGACCCTACATTGTGCACCAGTTCTACCTACAGGTATATGCCCAAGATAAGTAGAAATATATCCAAAAAAACCTTAAACATGAGTATTCACAGCAGAATTATTTTTAGTAGACAAAAATAGAAACAGCTCTTAATAGCCATCAGCTGATATGTGGATAAGTAAAATGTGTGATGTCTGTGCGATACAGTGTTATTGAACAATAAAAGGTAATGAAGAACTGGTGCATGCTACAAATGCATGAACCTTTAAAATATATTGTGTAATTATTCATTCACAGAGTATAGAATTACACTTGTATAAAATCTGTATGTATTGGTTCATTTTCCATTGCTTTATAAAGTATGGAAATGCTATATAAAATGCACATTGCTTTATTAAAACAAATGATTTATTTAGTTGTTTTGGGGGCTGAAATTCCAAGATTGGGTGGCCTGATTGGTACATCCTTTGGTGAGGGCCTCTTTAGCTTTGTCATGGGAAATGGCATCTTGATGGGATGTTGTGTATAAGAAAAAGAGAAAAGTAACATAGAAAACAGGAAGAAAGAAATGGAGGAGAATTCTGCCTGGATATTTTTATAACAGCTCTCACTTTGTGGGAGGTTACAAGGGATTGAACTCAAGACCTTGAGCTGGTGAGGCAGGTACCGTACCACTGAGCCAAGTCCTTGGACCCCTCATTCTTATTCTTACTGAGACCACACTAATCACTTCTGAGGGCAACACCCTAACTGACCAAATTACCTGACCCTATGCTCAGCCTCTTAATAGTTCTATTGTCTCCTAACATCATCACACTGGGAACCACGCTTGCACATCATGAAGCTCTGGGGCACGTACTCAACCATACCCAAACCTAATTGGTTTTGAGTAGGAAAGCCTTTGTACAGAAAGCAGTTTAGTAATTGTCTGATTCTGGGAAAGACAGGAGGATTAGAGGGTGATGGCTAGTAAGAGTAAGTTTTATTTAGGAAGTAATAAATATAAAGTTGGTTGTGCTAATGGATACACAACCCTGTGAATGTACCTCAAGTCATTGCATTGCACATTGAATGGATGAGTTGCATGGCATTTGAATTTTATCTCAATAAAGCTGTTGTAAAAAGGATCATATAAAAAATTCAGGATGTTCTTTATAACAATATATGTGATAACAATAGTCACTACTCTAAGAATATTTTCACTATGTGGATGAGAGAAAGGAAAAGTATTTTTGAATACTTACACATTAAGCTTTGTGCATTTCTTATTTAACACTCCAGCCGGCAAGGTAGGTATTTTCTAATTTCACAGGTGACTTCAAAGCAGTTAAGCACTTTGCCCCAGGTCAGCTGTATCTTAAGTGGCAGAACCCAAATTTAAACAAGGTTTGTCTGTCTACAAGAGAATATTTTTCCATTACATCGTTTGGTCCCTGTATTATAACTAGCTTTATAATTTCATTTCAATAATGGAACTAAATCTAAAACAGATGCTTTATTCAGAAAAGAGATATAATGAAGAATACAGTGAATTATATTTCAGTGTTATTTTTACTTTAAAAAAATCACATTAAAAATGCTGTAAATTTTTATCAGTTGCCTCAGAGCACATTTTTATCCATTTAGTGGATAAAATTCAAAATATATGCATATGCATGTATTTAATTAATATTTAATTATGTATACTAAAAATTTTTCCTGAAAATAATGCAATATCAATGCTCCATAGCTCAATTTTATCTCAAGTGATACAATATCTTGAAAATTGACTTTGTTAATGGCCCAAGGTTAAAAAAATCTGTATATAATCCAAATATGAATTGTCTTGCCTGCTTATTTAAGCATTTGTTATATTCTACACAATTGATATAAGATGACTTTTATAATTATTGCATGATATGATCCTATGAACTTAGATACTTTTTATCAATTTTATATTCTATAACTTTTATGTCTCATTAATATTTTTTCATTCATAGTACTCTCAGGAAATTAGAATGGGGCAGCAATCAATTTAATATTAAATTATCTATCTTTTTGCCATGGGAAAGTAGGAATATCTAGGCTCAGGATATCAACAAAAAAACAGTAATAGCATAAATTTTCCTTTTCAAGGGCAAAACTAGAGCCTTTAACATAAAGATTGTCCTTATCTGGTTGGAAATAAATAGGATAAGAAATAAAACAAAAGTAGACTGGTGTTAAATTGTTCCTTCTCAACAATGGGGAGTACAGGTTACATAGAGAAACTCCTAAAGTACAGATGTTGCTTAGTTTGCCTCGTCACTATTTTTTTTTTTTTCTTTTTTTTTTGGTCACTGGTGTTAAAAGTGTCAAATATTTGGAAATAATTTTTTTTTCTTCTTCTTCTGGGGGTGTTTTGTGATTTCTAAAAACTATAGCCTTTTCTTTGGCTTAAGTGTATCAAAGCTATATCTTTTTATCCTGAATTGGCTACAGATTAATTCCCTGTGTTTTAGGATAGAGGAAACTGATACTGACTTCATTGTTCTAGCTGTTTTTGCATAGTAATCTGAGAGGCTGGCCCTTTAATTTGTCTGTATCTCACAAACTCACTATACTCATCATAACCTGTGTTCAAATCAGTCATGATAAATCTACCTGTCTTATCCACAACACAGACTCTCTATAGCCTCAACATGAAAAAGTTCAGCCCAATCTATTTTATTACATATCTGCCAAAACCCCAAAGAAAATCAGACCCACTGGACTGTTAAACCACATTAGGTTTGTATCATGTAGGTCACGACAAAGCCAGATTGAAGTCAACTCTAGCCTTAAAAGTATTTTTAAAGAATTTTACCTTGTTGCCTATATGTGTGAGTATGTGCTTAACTGCACATATGAAAACTGTACATATGTTTTCGTATGAAAACAGGAAAACATAATTATATTGGTAAATTTGATCATTTTGCAAAGAATGTGAATCCAGACCATTATAGGATGGTATTAAATAAACTTTTAAGAGTAATGTAAATGAGTCCTAGTATTGTATGTTATATATTGTGAAATAGAAAATGCTCAATGTAAAATAAGGTGAAAGGGGGCAATGTTGAGATTGTAACAAAAAAGTAAGGAAATAAATTTTATATATATGGGGGGGTGGTAGGGTGGGTGGGGCTATGGGAAAAAATGAGAATTAAGTTGTGTCTTATACTGGTACAAATCCCCATTATGGAGTGCACTCATGATGTGTATATTTAATGTACCAATAAAGATAATTTAAAAAAAAAAAGAGTAATAGTTAACTATGTTTTTGTAAAGTAGTGATTTTAAAAAAGTTTATCACGATTCTGATAAACTCCTATTCATTGCATTGATTTTCTTGTACTTTAAGTTCAAATAGTGCTGTTATTTCCCATGCAGAAATGAAGTGTGGTAAGGTTCTTTTCTCCCAAATAATTGCTACCGAACTGTCATTTAGACCCATCTTCTCAGTCCAAGGGAAAAAAAAATTTGTACTGAGAACTTACCAATCAATGCACATGAGTAATAGAGAAAATTTCTGAAAATTAGCATTCATGTTTTTAAGGTGATAATAGAAAAACTACAGTAAGTTTAAAAATTAAGAAAATGTGGACACTGGAAGAAGAATTTAGTCTGAGTAATCATTAATGATAAATATATCAATAATATCAGGGTCATTGGAGTTTAAGGGTCATTGTGACTTTATTACTTTGAAGAAAATGATTTCTTATTTGCAACAGAATATAATCATAATAATAGGCCAAGTTGATTTGAGATATTGTTTTGAACACATAGATTTTAAGCACAAACATTCTTATGCTAAAGTATGTAATTCTCAAGAGTCTGGAATTTTAGTGCATCACTACTTCAATGCTTTGTAAAACCTCCGTACCTACTCATACAATTCAACCACTGTATTAAAATAGGTTTATGTTATTAGAGTGGGGATATTGCTGGTAAAGTCTTAGTTCATTCTGGAAATATCCTTTTTGAGATCTGAAATTTTTACTGGTCAAAAGAAATATAGTAGGGAAAATTACATGGATGGACTTTTGAGGACTAAGTGAAATGACCTTATTCTTAAATATGTGTCTGTATATAGTATGCACATGCACCAACACATAGTCGAGTGTAGGAACTGAACTAACTGTTCAGCTTATCCTGTTCACTAACAGTTGTGTCTAGAACAGTTTTTGAAGCATTTAATAAGCAGTTCAGAAATTCCACTGAGCATGTATTAGGGCTTTGGAACATCTATAAGAAATAGGAGCTATTTGTTTTTGAAGAATGAATTATATTAATACAGGGCTGTAAAACTCTGTGTGAAAGTTGCTATTGTAATTGCTTTATTTTTCTTCATCCTTCCCTGTGAGTATAGTAGTTTTTATGTTTACATTGGCTGCTTTATCCTGTCAAGGAAAATGCAGCCTTAGAAGGACTTGATTTTGTCTTGTTATAGCTTTTTAGTGCACCAAAATAAGTGTAAATGATTTCCCATTGACATAACAAGTATTTTCTACTCACTTATCAAATAATGTAGATTTACAACCTGTATGCATATAGCTTATTCAAAGGATATAAGCATTAGACTCTCACGCCAGGCAGTGTCATTCAATTAATTATGCATTGTGTCCATAATTTTAAAAATGTAAATTCAGAACAGATATAATTCATATTTATTGAGGTATTTAACCTTGTATCTTTCTTATTATTTAAATTCCATTTAGATACCATTAAAGTCTAATTGATTTTTCACAATCAGGAGAGGCACAGAGAACTCTGTTATTGTAATGAAATATATAAACAAACATTTGTTATAAGTCGATAAAGTCACATTTGTACTCTGTTATAGTTTAGTTTTTCATGTGTATATAATTTTAACTGTGGAGCATGGAATCAAACACTGGACAACACTAGAGGTTTTTAGGTCTGCTGAAGCCAGAATAACCTAAAAATTAAGTCAGATTATGACTACAAAGTAGCTATTAAGCCCTTTCGTCATTTTAACCCACAGAAATAGAAAAAACTTATGCAAGATGAATATCTTTTATTCTTTAAGTATTCCATTTCATGCTGTGCAGTTTATATTACTTGAATCACAAAGCACTTTGTGTTTCATGCTCATCAGAGAGATAGAAGTTGGTTGTCATCTGAAAGGTTAGTTTCTTGCTAGCCTGGCTGGGTGTTCTCATAGGCCTTTTCTTTTTTTTATTTTTATTTTTATTTTTTTAATTGAAATCTTTATTGGTACATTACATATATACATCATGATTGCTCTCCACAATGGGGATTTGTACCAGTATAAGACACAATTTAATTCTCATTTTTCCCATGGCCCTCCCCACCCTACCACCCCCCTATATACATAAAATTTGTTTCCTTTCTTTTTTGTTATAATCTCATTATTTTTCCCCCTTCATCCTATTTCACTTTGAATATTTTCTATTTCACAATATATAACATACAATTCTAGAACTCATTTACATCTTTATTTTCTCATAGGCCTTTTCTTCAGGCCCATAGATGGTTTCCTGGCTTGGCTAAATGCATCATAGCCTAGAACTTCTCCATTTGTCAGTCTTTCTGCCTCCAAGATCATGCTAGCTCATGTCCACACTGACCAAGGACATGGCTGTTTGCTTTCACATTCCTGGATTCCAAGCAGCATCTGTATTAATCCAATACAATGTTGGACAGGGAGTTTCCCGTCTAGGCGTGCAGTTCTAAATCATGTTCTCCATAGCTGGCTTATCTCCCTTAATAACTTCAGCCAGGGCTCATGATGCAAAATAGGGAAATTTTGCAAAGCATGAACCACATGTAGCTAGACTTCAAACACTAGAATGCTCACTAAAGGCTTCATTTCCCAGGCAGTGAATACGAGCCTTGAATTGGTGATTTTAAGCCATCTTGTCTTCCCCCCCTTCCTCTTCCAAAACATTTGAAAGTCTGCCACAGATAATTTTAAGCCAGTATTGATATCCAATTCCAAGTCTAGAGAAGCTAAATAGGATATTTGTTAAATCCACAAATGTTCTTGTGGGATGCAATTTTTATAAGGACAGATTTTGTGATTAAAACAAACTATACACTTGATAGTGGAGTTCTAATTTTGCCTCCTGGATGATTGTGGAAGCCAAATCCCAAGACAGCTATTGTGTCTGAATAGAATTGTTCTTTACTACTGAATAGTGAAGCCAAAGAAGTATTAATGAAGAAAAATTATGTAAAATAGGAAGTTTATTATCATATGTGATTAAAAATTCTTTTAAAGAATGACATTCCATTCATTTTTCTTTTCCTTCCTCCCTCCATCCCTCCCTTTTTCATATCTTCCTTATTTTTTCTTTCCTTCCTTCCTTCCTTCTTTCTTTCCTTCTACCTACCTTGCTTTCTTCCTTCTTACCTTCCTTCCATTTTTCCTTCTTACTTTCCACCTATGGAGACAGTGTCATGGAAATAGATGCTTTGCAAATGGCTATATAGAAAAAGTAAGAGCCTTTTGCTTTAATATGTGCAAGATTTACCACCAGGAGATTAAGTCAATGACTATAGTCAATGTGCCTGTTCAGTGAGATCTCAGGCCCATTTTCCTTGTGTGCTCCCAGAGTACTGGTAACCAAGTTTTATCTTCCAGCCAAGAAACTTGGGGACCATTCAATGGGGAAGCTGACCTCTCTATATCTCTGGGAGATATAGCCTTCATTTCATGTGCAAAGTACTTGGCTAGATGCAAATTTAAATTTAAAGTACTAGTGAAAAACCAGACAGTCATTTATGGCTTGGTTTGAATTTTGGCTCTGCAGTTTATCAGCTGGTGACCTTTGGTAATTTTGTCAAACTGATCTTAGATTTTTCCCTTAAAATGAAAATATATTGCAAATACATTCTCATCACTAGGGCAAAATACCTGATGCCCACAAGTGAAAAGAGAAAAAATTATTTTAGCTTACAGTATGTAGAGATTTCAGTCGGCAGTCACCTGGCTCCAAAGCAGAGCAGCACGGCAGATGAGCATGGCAGGCAGGAAACAGAATGACTTCCTTCTTTTTTGCCCTTTTCATTTAATTGGTGCAATGAGCCTATTGGCTGGTGCCAGCCACACCCTGGGTGGATCTTCTCTCTTCAGTAAACCCATTATCCACATCTAGAACTATGCTAAACCACTTGGTGGTCTAACCCAATATCCCACCCATGATCCAGTCCCCCCTACAAAAGCCCCACCTACAAGCCTGTGAGGCTTTAGAGGAGCATCTAGATATAAGCCGTAACAGTTGTGATGAGATTGCAATGAGATACATATGTAAAAGCTTCTAGGGGAGAAAGAGACACTTAATAAATAGCAGCTTTTTTTTATTAGTTCATAGAGATCGATAATTATAGTAAAAGAAAGTCCTCTTGGAATAATTAACTTACTTTGGCACAGTAACCTTTGCCCGAATATTACTCTGAGCAGAATATTATATTGGCTTGCTTTAGACTCTTGCTAAGTGGCACGGCTGTTGCCTGAGAAACAGTGATTTAAACTAGACATATGGATTTCTGTCTAAGTATGATAGATGAAGTAAGATAACAGTGAAAAGAGAAGCACAAGGAAGAGAGGGGAAAAGGAATTGATTTTGGTTTTCTTTAAAAGGCTGGTATCATTTTTCTTAGATTTGTCATCATGTCTTGTTTGATCAGTTGAAATTCAGGTGTCAGCTACCACTGCATGCCTTACAAAAGCAGCAGGTTTCACAGAAAAATTGAAAAGATTTGGAGACAGAGAAGATAGTGTTTGATATTACTTGTCATCTTGCAAAAGGACAGTGATCACAGACAGAGTGCATTGAAAGACCCGGGCACAGTGAACTAGGATTTGAAGAAACAGCAACACGTGAGCCTGGGGGAACACACATGAAGTATCTTCTGGGTGCCAAGTGTTGGAGAGTCTGGTTCCTTTGAAACCTCACAACCCCAATCTCAGCTTAAATAAGTAGTTCCTAATGTAGCTATTCATGTCTCTCACTTGACAGGTGAAATATAAACAAAGAGGCTAAATAATAATTTTCCCAACATTTCATTCTTAGCAGAGTTGGGATTTGTACCCAAGTGAGTCTCACTTCGGAGTTTGTCTACTTTTTCCACTCTATCACTCTCTTTCTCCAGGCATGACTGACTCCTTTTTATGACAGAAATGCAGGTAGGCCCTTTTGTAAGGTGTGCTGGAGACATTTTAGATATTAACATTTGAAAAGCAAAAGACATTTGAAAAATCAGAGGAGCAGTGATACTCATGTAAATTCAATTTAGTTTGCTGCTTGTGGGATAGGTTGGAAAAGGAAACAAATGAAGGCAGAGGATGCGCCCTTGAACATGAGCCTCCAGGTGATTATGTGCACATTGTGGTTACAGAAATCTTGTTTCAGGCTGAAAGCTAGAGGTCGTGGATAAAGAGAAAAGAGCATATAGTTGGGCAAAGGGTTTGTGAAGTTACATCTTCTTAATACGAAAAATACATTTCAGGAAGTATCCTAAATATTTTTTAAATGAATAAATAGACTGTTAACAAATCACCTCAATTGCTGTAGAGTGACTGGACTGATTATCCAAGAGTGGGACTGTAGGTAAAATATGTGCTTTAAATTAAGTTCGTTAAGAAATAGAGAAAATTTAAGTATTAAAAGAATTAGAACACTTAGACCTATTACATTTTAATTAGCCAAGGAGGACTTGAGAGAAATCTGGAAAGTTTAGCTTAAGTTTAGCTTAATATATTCCATAGGTTATGAATAAAACAAAGGCAAAATTTTGTGAATTTCCTTCTTGTCAAAGCAATTCACTACTTTATTAATACATTTTGTTTTTTTAGTTTACTCCTGCAGTATAATGTGGAAGAGGAATAGGTATCCAGCACCTTGGAGAAAACATCAAGAGGGACTTAGGTCTCTTAAGTCCCTGACAGAGACTAGTATGCATTTTCCGGAGGCCTGTTTTTACCAGTTATGACCTTTGCACACTCAACAGTGCATTTTACTGGGAGCCATTGGTGAGCATGTGAGTCAGGGAAACAGGGATTCAAGGCTGCAGATACTCTTGACCTAATGGAAATGATAATGTCTCAGGTCCTCAAGGAGTGAATTAGCAACTTTATAGTCTTTCAAAGATAGGACTGTAGCTCTACAGAGTGACAAGAGTACTTGCCTAGCAAGTGTGAGGTCCCAGGTTTGATTCCCGTAGCACACACACACACACACACACACACTCTCTCAATAAACTCATCAGCATGTATTTAGTAAGCAAATGCTTTGGGAACATTTCTATGCAATGTACCAAAGGATAAACCTTATTTAGTTTCTTATATTTCCATGCTAAAAACAGAAGAATATTCTGCGGGGGGCTCAGTGATGCCTGTAAGGATCAGAAGGAGCAACATCACAACACACTGACTATAGTTAGGACTTGATAGTGGATAAGCACATTCAGATCCACAAGGAATTCTCCCATTTTAGAATTAGAGAAATAGGTTTGGAGAGATTTGATGACCCACCCATGGTCACCCTTTGCTAATAAATTGGTAGAGCTAGAAATGAAATCTAAGTTTCCTTTGCAAAATTCCACAGGGAACAATGGCTGTGATGATGATGATATTGATGGTGAAGATGATGATGGTGATGACTGTTGCCCTAGCTGTGGTGGGGGGATTGTGGTAAGGAAGGGGAAAAGATGGGAAAGACAGGCCCAGGGACTCTACTCCTTAAACAAAGAGCCTCCTGCTACTTCCTCCACTAGTGTTGTTTGTTCTGGCTGAAGGAGAAAAGTGAGTCATTTCACCAAACTGAAACTAGGACACACAGAAAGACTGGAGCATCTCAATGTGATCTTAGCACATGTGGGGCTTCCCAGAGCTCCACGAAGCAAATGTAAGCTAAGGATCCTCATTGTAATCCACAACGGGGGTTAAAAAATCAGGAGCTTCACTAAATGCATCTGGCAAGCATTTCGTCTTCCCTTAAATAAAATAAATTCCCTTAATAAAGCCAATGGCGGCAGGGTTGGTGGCGCGGGTGGGGGCTGGAGAGGATGTGTATGATTCATTACAGAGCAAGGAGAGGGCCTTGATGGGCCTGAACTGTCTATTTAGAACTGCTGGCTCTAAAACCAAGTGGTACATTGGTTTCTCTTTTTGTGCCAATCTTAACATTTTAAAAAAATATAACTTTTATGAATATCATCATTAGTGCTATAAGCACAGGGAAGTATAAGTTAATTCTACAGTAAAGTGATTATTAAATCCATTAGTCATATACAGGGAATCCATAATTAACTTATTCTCCAGCATCAAGTAAATGATTCTACTGTGTGCTTTAAGAAAGCAATTGTTCACTAATATGCAAAATACAGCAGAACTATTAGATCATAAAGCCATGCAATCTTATAATTAAATTATAAATTTTACATATTTTAATAATGTGCTTTATATACTTTAATTGTTTTCTACGCAAGATTAAAAGGAGGTGCCATGGTTTTTCTCAGACATATTATATCTTGATGTGAACTGTGCAATACTTAATAATAATTGATGAGCATCTAGCAGGGATGACAGCAGTCTTTCAGCAGTATCAGATATTTCTTTGGATTATTGCTGAGGACTGAAATGAAGATGTGCATTAGTCTTAAGTGGAGTCACAGCTATACCCTTGGGCTTTCTTTGTCTTCCCCCCTTTTGCTATTGGGCATCCACATTTTCCCTTAGCAGGCCAGGAGCTTGCTCTTGCCCCTGTTCACACAGCCCTGACTGTAGATGTGGGTAAAGGCAGCAGGCACATTAAATTCTCTGCAGGGGACTCATGCACCCACATGAGCAATCTATTGTTGTTATTGTATTTTGGATTAAATAATGATGCCATTATTTTCCACGTAGAGAATTAAGTGTGTTCGAAAGATCTGGGAAATAACCACAGATCTGTGCTGCGTAGTTTGCCACTATAACCTTCTGTTTTTCGAGACCCTGATTGCCGCAGAGGGAACCACAGTGTTGGTTTCCTTTCTGTCCCCTGGGATCGAGCTAAACTTTCCCTGCCATGGCTGTGCTAGTCCAGCCTACTTTCTTTCTCGTCTTCGAAAGGGATGTTGTATGGAAGATGCCCTGTGCTTAAGTACAGTAAGTGGTTCATTCATTCTCCCATTTATTGAGCAGGTACCTGTTGAGAATTTGCTAAATGCCTGTCACTGAGCTCAGTACTGCAGGTGGAAAGATAAAAAGAATACAGTTATTTGATAGGAAGTAAATGTGTCACTAAGGCTTGCACAGGATACTAAAAGTATTAGTTTGCTAGGGCTGCTGTATTGCAGGAAACCAGCTAGCTTAAATTAATTTTCTCTCAGTTGTGGAAGGCTGAAGTCCAAAATCCAGATGCCAGTAGAGCTTCTCTCTCCCTGGCTTACAAGTGGTCATTTTTTTCATTATGTCTCCAATGATCTCTCCTTTCTGTGTTTCTATGTCAATATTTTCTCTCCTTAGCAAGACACCTTCTAAGTTTCACCCCAGCAACCTCACTTTAACTTCATTACCTCTTTCAAAGCTCTGCCTTTGAAAATAGTCATTGTGTTCAGGTAACAGGCAGGATTTTTAACATACAAAATTTCTGGGTACATCATTCAGCCCCTGTTATTAAGGTAACACCAGGATAGGACACTGAGTCTAGTTTAAAATAGGAAGGCGTTTTTTTGCTAATTAATCTGAGTACTAAAAGATAAATAGGGGTTAATGAAGTTAAATGTGAGGAGGGGGAGCAGGCAGCATTATGGGGATACAGCCCTTGTTTGGCAGTGGAAGTCCAGGACTTGACTCTATTGCAAGGGGATGGAGAAAGCTGTGGTAAAGAAGCAGGAGTGAACTTCTCTGTGCTGTAGGGTTCTTCTTAAATAGTTGATCATGTCTTATACCATCCAAAAAAAACAAACTACTGTGGCTAAGGGAAGTGTATAGTCTTGGCAAAGGAATAAGTATGAAGAATCCAGGCCCTTCCAGACTACCGTACTTCAACCCTCAATGCACTCTGGCTACCTACACCAAACTTGCTTTGCAGAACTGGCTCGCAGAGCAAGATCTTGTTTAATTTGTGAATACTGGACACAAAATCATTCTTTGTGGCAGCTCTGATATTGGCAGATGGGAAGAAGATTTAGCTCTGTCCTGTTTATATAACAGCAGTTGATAGATAGTGACTTCATAGTTGGATATTTATGAGAGGTTTCATTTCAAATAATATAGTTTTAGCCTGTGGCAATGCCAAGGCTCTTCCCCATTATTACTGAGCAGCTAAATCTTTAGGATATTGTAACTATAACTTCAGGGTCAGTTGGAACTACCCAGAAGAACTGCAAAAGTTAATATTTTTTCAAAGCAGTGAAACTTTATTATAAAAAGTCTCATTAGGAAGTGATCTGTTTCTAAAACATATAGGCTATCAGAAGGTCAGGTATATAAAAAAGCAACTTTTCAGACTTTTCTTTCACCTTATGACTTCTATCACATAACAAGGTAATTAAAAAGAAAAAAAAGTTTACTATTTCCATTCCAGAAACCAAACACCTTGCCATGCCTTGCAGCCAGGTCCCAATTTTGAGGTAAGCTGGCAAAGCCCATTCTTCACAGTTTAAAGATAAGAATCCTGGCCATGTTTGGTATTGAAGTCTACTAACAAATTCTGTCTCCAGCCATGTAAGCTGCCACCAAACTGTGAGAAATCCTCTTTTGTACTAGTTATGAAAGAAGATTATCCCATTTTAACTCCACTGGGGCAGATCTTTGGATTTTGTGGGTTTTAAACCCTTCTAATGTGATAGGAAATCCTTGACTCTGACTACCAGGTAAATTGCTGCAAAGACGGAAGGTCAAGTGTTACGAAGACTCTTGCATTGTGGGTGCTGGGAAGTAACCAGGATGCACCAGACAGATGCGGCTCTCATCAAGAAGTCCTGAGTCAGAGAGGTCATCTTAGAGTGGGAGAAACAGAGCAAGAGCTAAAATTGTTGGAGAAAAGTTTGGCAAAAAGGGTGGTAGATAGCAGAGGATTTACGTTTTTCATTTGTTTTCATACTGCAGAATGTTAAACAGAACAGAACAAACCCTCACTATTTTGGAAGGCAAATGTGAGCAGTTATGCTGGTAATGTGGGATGAGTTGTGTCATGTCCAATCCTCACCTTCCCTTGCCCCAAATTCATATGTTTAAGTCCTAATCCCTGCTACCTAAGAATGTGACTGAATTTGGAGAGTCTCTAACGCAGTAATTAAGCTAAAATGAGATCATATTGGTGGGCCCTTGTCCACTATGACTGATGTCCTTATCAAAAGGAAATTTGAATACAAACACAGAGATGATTGTGAATGCGTAGGGAGAGAAGAGCCATCTGAAAGTGAATGAGAGGGCCGGGGAGTTAGCTCAGTGGTTCCAGCGTCTGTCATGCAGGACCCGGGTTCGATCTCCGGCAACCACATACAATACTGGGCGTGGAGACTCAAACCCTACCACATATCACAGTGCCAGGTGTGGTGACTCACGCCTGTAATCCCAGCACTCGGGAGGCAGAGGCAGGAGGATTGCTGTGATGTGAGTTGGAGGCTGAGCTCAGGGCCAGCCTGAACCACAAAGTGAGACCCTGTCTCAAAAAAAAAAAAAAAAAACACCTGAAAGTGAATAAGGGATGTCTCCACTTCTACCAACACTTGACCATGAACTTTTAGCCTTTAGAATTGTGAGACAATATATTTCTGTTGTTTGAGTCACCCTGTCCTTCTTATGGAGGCCCTTGCAAACTAACAGAGCTCGTTTAGTTACTGTGGTGGCAGTGATGCTAGGGACTTTAATGGGTAACTGTGCATATCACCATGCATACTTGGTATTTCTTTTAAAAGCACGAACCACTAAGTGTGGACTTCTGTCTTGTCTTGACTTTTGTATAAGGTTCATCTGGTTTCACCTGTAAATTCTGCTATATCGTGCTATAGGATCTGTTAGCCCAGGCTAGGAAAAACACTGTGCTGGAGGCTTGGTTCTCAGTGTGGTAGTGTTGAGATGTGGGATCTTTAAGAGGTAGAGCCTGGTGAAAGATACTTGGGTTAATTGAGGAAATCCCTTGGAAGTGGTTACAGTAGTTCTCACCGGGTTTCTGTGCTCTCACAAGCTGTTATAAGAGCAAGCTCGACTCCCCAAATCACTCCTGTTTCCTGTCTTGTGATGTGAGTTTATCTTCTCACCCGTCCTTCCACCACTGCCACACACCGTGATGTAAAACAGCCATGGGACACCCTTGCCACAGCTATGCTTTTTGGACTTTTAGCATCCAAAATTGTGAAACAATAGACATCCTTTCTTCAGAAAGTTGGCCTCACCTGAGCTATTTTGCAACAATAACAAAAAGCAGACTTAATACATCTGCTTTTTTTCTAAAGGAACTGCTGCCTTTTCTCTTGGATTAAACCAGAAGCAAAACAAGTGAAGTTCTGTTAGAGTTTCCTTGGGTAAAGATGTTTCTCATTTCAGCTCTGCATGTAGCCAGGCTGTTATTTATTTCCAGCAATTCTTTTTTTTTTTTTTTTTAAGGTTTTTTGAGACAGGGTCTCACTTTGTGGTTCAGGCTGGCCCTGAGCTCAGCCTCCAACTCACATCACAGCAATCCTCCTGCCTCTGCCTCCCGAGTGCTGGGATTACAGGCGTGAGCCACCACACCCGGCACTGGTATGTGGTACTGGTTGCCGCTGGGGTGAGTCTCCACACCCAGTATT